>MU106120.1:43713-175183 GCA_012274485.2 Sinapis alba
TTGTCTCTTCCTGACAAGCATCCTGCCACACCTTGTCTTTGATTGCTTCATCAAAGTCGTATGGTTCCTCATTTATCACCATCAATAGACGTTCCCCTTCAGAATCAGCTAGGCAGACATAGTCTTCTAAGTAGCTTGGAGTTTTACTTACTCTTGTAGATCGTCTAAGTGGTTGCTCACTCTCACTCTCACTTGAAACCGGCAGTGATGTCGACGACTCTTCTCTGTTTTCATCTTCCCCGGCTTCTTCATCCTCTCCTGCTGACTCGTTAAAATCAAGAGTAAAAGTTCCAGCATGATTATCATTATCATCCGTTTGAGTGTTCCACTTCCAACTTTTACTCTCATCAAATACTACGTCTCTACTTACAACAACCTTCCGTTTGAGAGGATCAAGAAGTCTATATGCCTTAGATCCAGGCTCTGTTCCGAGATGAACAAGAATGCGTGTTCGATCATCTAGCTTTTTCAAGTGTGGTCCGTCGGTTTTAGCATATCCAATGCAGCCGAATATCCTGAGATGTGAGATATTTGGTTTCTTTCCTTTCAAAGCTTCATACGGTGTCTGTGTGTTCAGTACTCTTGTTGCTACACGATTAATAATATATGTTGCGTGCCTAACTCCTTCACCCCATAGGAAATTTGGAACATCCATGTGCTTCATTATGCTCCGTGTCATTCCTAATAGTGTGCGATTTCGTCTTTCTACGACCCCATTTTGTTGCGGCGAGTATGGAGCAGTGAGATGTCTATTGATGCCTGATGTTTCGCAGAAATCTTTGAACTCAGTAGATGTGAACTCCCCTCCTCTATCAGTCCTAAAGGTTCCAATTTTTTCTCTGATTTCTTGCTCTACTATTCGTTTGAACCTTTTGAATTGCTCAAATGCATCACTTTTATCTTTGAGTAAAACAGACCACATATATCTTGAATAATCGTCGATGAGTACGAATATATATCTGCTTCCTCCTGCCGACGATGGTGTAATAGGTCCACATAGGTCACCGTGTATGAGTTCTAATGCTCGGGAAGCTCTGTATGTGGATGCATTCGGGAATGAGGCTCTTGCTTGCTTTCCAAGTAAGCAAGCTGCACATGTTTCTTTTTCAATGGTGATGTTTGGTAAGCCGATTACCAATTCTCTTTTGATCATTGATTTCATAGAGTCAATCCCAATATGTCCCAGCCTCGCATGCCACTTATTTGTATCGTTTTGTATATTGAGTTGCAAACATCTTTGATCCACGATTTCCATCTTCACTTTGTAGAGCCGGTTTTTCGATCGTTTGGCTTGTACAATTAGCTTGCCTTCCCTGTCGTGAAGTGTAAGAACATCGTTTTTCATACTGACTTCGCAACCTGATTCTGTAGTTTGTCCTAAACTAATTATGTTGCTTTTTAGATCGGGTATCCAGTAGACATCAGCAAGTATCTTTTTGTCTCCAGTTTGGTTAACAAAAAATATCGAACCTTTCCCTTTGATGTCTATCCGTGAATCATCTCCAAACCTGACTTTTCCCGTAATAGATTCATCAATTGTCTTGAAGTAGTTTCGGTTACCGGTCATATGGTTACTTGCTCCATTATCCAAGTACCATAGATCACTGCTCTCTATGCTGGTTTCAAAGTCTTTTGGTTGGATATTTTTTTCGTTTAGGTAAACTACTTCGTGAACCATTAGGCCGTCAGCTTCTTGAGTGTCATCACTCTTGTTTTCGTATGTCTCTTGCAACTTCAGTAGCCTGTCAGGACAGTTTGATGCAAAGTGTCCCAATTTATCACAACGGTAGCATGTGATTTTAGACATATCGAACTCCCTATACATTCTTCCGCGTCCTCTTCCTCTGTTATTGAACCGTCCTCCTCGACCTCTGGTTCTATAATCTCCATTGTATTCACGGTTCTGTTGTGAATCAGTATTGGCGTACATGAGCTTACTCTGTGTGTCCTGCCCGTCTTCTTCTTCTTCTCGTACTCTCTCTTCATATGCTTTGAGTCTTCCTATAATGTCTTCAAAGGTCGTAGTCTTGAGGTCCAAGACTTGCTCGAGTGAAGCCACTATATGTATATATTTTTTGCGGGGTAAACACTTGAGAAACTTCTTGACAATTTTAGTTTCTTCAATATTCTCACCCAAGGCGGCTGACTTTGATGTCAATTCTGATAGCTTGCCGACGAAATCATCGATTGAGTCAGTGTCTTTCATCTTTAAGCGATCGAATTCAGCCATCAAGGTTTGTAAACGAGCTTCCCGTACTCTGTCTGCTCCAAGGTGTCGAGTTTTAATGGCGTCCCATACTTGTTTTGCCGTTTCAAGTTCTCCTACTTGCAAGATAAGAGCCTCTGGAATACTTTGGAAGATGATAGCCATTGCAATATTATTCTTTTTCCCATCGGCTGATTCAGCTTCCGTGATGTCCCAGACTTCATGTACTCGCAGGAGAATTTTCATTCTAATTGCCCATACCGTGTAATTTGTTGAACTTAGCATGGGACAAGTAATCGATGGTGTTCCTCCTTCTTTGACCTTCGTTGAGACAGTAGTAATATNCTATAATGTCTTCAAAGGTCGTAGTCTTGAGGTCCAAGACTTGCTCGAGTGAAGCCACTATATGTATATATTTTTTGCGGGGTAAACACTTGAGAAACTTCTTGACAATTTTAGTTTCTTCAATATTCTCACCCAAGGCGGCTGACTTTGATGTCAATTCTGATAGCTTGCCGACGAAATCATCGATTGAGTCAGTGTCTTTCATCTTTAAGCGATCGAATTCAGCCATCAAGGTTTGTAAACGAGCTTCCCGTACTCTGTCTGCTCCAAGGTGTCGAGTTTTAATGGCGTCCCATACTTGTTTTGCCGTTTCAAGTTCTCCTACTTGCAAGATAAGAGCCTCTGGAATACTTTGGAAGATGATAGCCATTGCAATATTATTCTTTTTCCCATCGGCTGATTCAGCTTCCGTGATGTCCCAGACTTCATGTACTCGCAGGAGAATTTTCATTCTAATTGTCCATACCGTGTAATTTGTTGAACTTAGCATGGGACAAGTAATCGATGGTGTTCCTCCTTCTTTGACCTTCGTTGAGACAGTAGTAATATCACCCATATTTCTTTCGATTTTTTTTTTTTTAAAATTTTGCTCTGATACCAATTATTGTTCTAGTCACAAAGATATGAACTCACAAGATCTATAAGAATAACTCAATTCTTATTATTGGCTTAAGAAACTCACTCAAAACTTAAGCAATTGCAAAAGATCTTTTTTAAACTCATAAGTTATGCAACAAGTATGCATCTCCTTATATAGATCTTATTATTTTCCTAAACACTCTAAACAATACTTATCTAGATAAACTCCTAGATAACATAGGTTTCCTATTTCGAATGTGATTAGGTTAGCTTGGAAACTAAGCTAACTTCAAGATTAGCTTCAACACTTCCAAGTTCCTCTTCAAACTTTCTTTACTTATCAGCATTTATATGATTATATCACCCTACTTGCTCTGAAGCAAGATTATACTGTCAATATACTTCAAACTCATATGTCAGTCTACTTTGGTAACATAGTAAATCACATAGTGAGACAGTTTAGATTTTGTCATGAGGAGTGTTGGACTAATCCATTATGTTTTGTGAGACTAATCTTATTTTATTTAAAAAAAAATATATAGAGGAGAAAAGCTAAGTGAGAATTTAAAAGAATGATTAAAAGAGAAAATTAAATGGAAAAAGTGGAATAGGGCGGCCAAGTGAAGACATTCTCTGTCGCCCACCCAAACACCACAAAGAAAAGAAAAGAAGGCGTGCCTCACTTTCTCTCTTTCTTTCTCCCTCCACACGCGTCTCCTTACGTTTTACTCACTCGCTTTACCCTAATCACTCCATGTCAACTTTACTAGAAGACCAAGTTTTAACTCCACATATCATTACACGATTAACATATAATCTTAAATTAACTGACACCACTAAGACAAGGTTATTATTAAGATTCTTAAGACAAAGTTTGATTCATGTCATTCATTGTTTAGTATGTAGATCTTCATTACCTTTCATTTTTCAAGATGAATGTGTGCATTCTGAAAATATCTTAAAATTTCTATAATTGTTGTGTTATGTTTTATAGAGAATTCAATGTATTAATACAAATTGATTTTCCTTTTAATCTTAAAAAGTTCATGAAAGACTATTTATTTGGTTTTAAACATTTTTAATATTTAGTCTACTTCTATCTTTCTTAATTTCATTCATGATACTTTGTGTTAAAGCATCCAATATTACTCTCTTCTCTCTAGCATAAGAAAATAAAATTTGGTTCTGTTTTTTTCTTGAAGCGATGAGAGTCGATCCATGTCTTCACTCTTCAAAATGTTAGTAGACTTGTAGTAGCCAGGGGGGAAGCTATCAAGGAGAGAGAGAGGTGTTGATGCATCCATAATGTTATCAAAAGGTGATGTGGTTGCAGTATAAATATTCAGCTATTGTAATTTGCAAATTTACACCTATTATATGATGTGTGCACCCAGTAAAAATAGCCCCACGTGCGAATCAAAGCCGTGTTATGGTCCAAACTGCAAAGACACTCACACGCGTGTGGAAGGGTTACCTGCTATGTCGGTTGATTAAACGAACGGTGGGTCCCTTAAACATCCCCAACTCCAATTACCAAGTTATCAACCACATATATTATGCTATTTTTATTTTATTTTAATACAAAATATCTTAATATCTTATTATATTTTGGAAACAATTATTTTCCTAGGACCGATTTTGGAAAGAATTACTAATTGTATCTTAGGATGTTCTGAGTCTGACCATACATTTTTCTGGACACACAAACACCCATGCAAATGAAAATTATAACAGTAGATCTGGTCAGAAATAAAACATTTAATGTCTTCTGAAGTTTGAACTACTTTTCCAGATATGCTTAACTATTTTGTAACTGTAAGTTTTTCTTTCCACCTCAATTAATTTCCAAAATTTGTAATAAAAACATACAACTATTAGGAATGATTTTAAATAGGATCTCTTGAATTTAGTGGAGTGTTAGGTTATTTCCCTTTCGGATTCTTATTATTTTCTGTAATAAAAGCAAATTGATTGATTTGCTTAGAAATATAGGTGGTATAACATACAAAATCAGCACTTGTTTTTTAGTCATAAAGAAGAGAAATAGGTACATGCAATCTAGAAACTCAGCCCAAAAGAAGCTGTTATCTAAGTACATCTTAATGAGACTATTTCTTTTATAAATTTGTAGAATGGGTATTGTTTATTCCCCTCAAGAAACTTGCTCTTTTGATCATTATAACAAATACATTTTGAAAAATCAATGAGATAGGGGAGAATCTATTATAATATTTTTTTCCAAAAGCAAAAAATAAAAAAGAAGAAGACTGAAACAAATTGCGTATAAACAGTCAGCAAAACAGCGACGTCATTACCTTTTGAAAGTTCTCAGTTTTGACTTTTGACCTAAACCATTTCTACGACGAGTATATTAAACAAAACAAAAAGAAAAGTACATAAAACATATATATAAATATATAAATAAAAGAAGAGACAGAGAAAGGTAGAGGAAAGAAAGAGCGCACCTTCCTCTTCTCCTTCGCAACGAAGCTCTCTTTTAAAAGGAGCCTTTACATTTTCTCTACGGTTCCTTCTTCAGAAACCCCAAACCACTTCTTCTGCCTTTTTCTCAAAACCTCTTAACCTTTTCTTTTCTCATTCCTGCAAAGCTCTATCCTCTTCTCTAGGTATGAGTTTGATTCTTTTCTCTGTTTTTGCTACTTGTATTACGATTACCTCATCTCTGAGGATTCTTCAGTTTAAATTTTTCTTCTTCTCTAATTAAGGTTATTAAAATTATCAAGTATAAACGGTTGTTCGCTTGAATCAATCAATATATAGAGATTATTCAGTTACCCTTATTGAGTTCTTTTTTTTTCTTTAAGCATGGGAATATAAATAATCTTAGAAATATAAAAACTGAAAATTTGGAATCAAAACTTTATTGCTTGCGTTTTCTCTTTATCCTGCTAATTTTTTTATTTTTTTTGGGGGTAAGAATGTGAAGATATATCCTGCTAATTTGATAAAGATCTTCTTGTTTCTTGCTCCTCACGGTTCTTTTATTCACTTTTGCATCTGACAGAGGAGATGTGCGGCACAGAGAGCAATCTCTGCTCTTCAAGAACAACAACAGAAGCCGAGTTCATGATACAGAAACCAGAAGAAGGTGTCGTCGCAGCCACCACGTGTCTTCTTGAACTCGCCGCGTGCGACGATCTTCCGTCGTTCAGGAGAGAGATCGAAGAGAACTCGTCGGAGATCAACCAACTGGGTTTTTGGTACTGCAGACGGGTCGGGTCGAAGAAGATGGGTTTTCAAGAGAGAACACCTCTCATGGTTGCTGCTATGTACGGAAGCATCGACGTTCTAAGTTACATAATCTCCACTGGAAACTCTGACGTGGACAGAGTTTCACGTGACGAGAAAGTCACTGCTCTTCACTGTGCAGTTTCTGGCTGTTCTGTCTCAATCGTTGAAGTCATCAAGATCTTGCTTGATGCCTCTGCTTCACCTAATAGCGTTGACGGTAATGGAAACAAACCGGTTGATCTATTGGTTCGAGCTTCTCGGTTTATACCTAACCAGACAAGAAAAGCGGTTGAGCTTCTGTTAACCGGAAGCTCGGTTAGTTTGATAGAAGAACAGGAGGAGGAAGTGAAGAGTGTTGTGTCTAAGTATCCAGCTGATGCATCGCTTCCTGACATCAACGAAGGTGTTTACGGAACAGACGAGTTCAGAATGTTTAGCTTCAAGGTCAAGCCATGTTCTAGGGCTTACTCACACGATTGGACCGAGTGTCCATTTGTTCATCCTGGTGAGAACGCGAGGAGGAGAGATCCGAGGAAGTATCCTTACACTTGTGTCCCATGTCCTGAGTTTCGTAAAGGGTCTTGTCCTAAAGGAGATTCTTGCGAGTATGCGCACGGTGTTTTCGAGTCTTGGCTTCACCCTGGGCAATATAAGACACGGCTTTGTAAAGACGAGACTGGTTGTGCGAGGAGAGTTTGTTTCTTTGCTCATAGAAGAGATGAGCTGAGACCGGTTAATGCTTCCACTGGCTCAGCGATGGTTTCACCTCAGTCTCCTGAGATGTCTGTTATGAGCTCTCCTATGGGTAATAATGGTGTTCCTTTGTCTCCAAGAAACAGTGGTTTATGGCAGAACAGAGTTAATAGCCTTACACCACCACCGTTGAACCTTAACGGTAGTAGATTGAAGTCTAGTTTAAGCGCTAGAGATATGGAGATGGAGATGGAACTAAGGCTTCGTGGTTTGGATGGTCATAGACTCAGTGAGTCTGTGATGTCTCCAAGCAGGCATTCTCAGATGAACCATTACCCGTCTTCCCCTGTGAGGCAAGCACCTCCTCAGAGGTTTGAGTCTTCAGCAGCTATGGCAGCTGCGGTGATGAACGCTAGATCATCAGCGTTTGCTAAACGCAGCTTGAGTTTCAAACCAGCTCCAGTAGCTTCTAATGTCTCGGACTGGGGTTCACCAAACGGGAAGCTTGAGTGGGGAATGCAAAGAGAGGAGATGAACAAGATGAGGAGAAGTGCCTCCTTTGGCATTAATGGGCATAATAACAATAACAATGTGTCACGTCCTGTGAGAGACTATAGCGATGAGCCAGATGTGTCGTGGGTGAACTCACTGGTGAAAGATAGTGCACAGGAGAGAGCCTTTGGGTTGAATGGTGCAGCGGTTAGGGAGGAGTTTAAGCTGCCGTTGTGGGCAGAGCAAATGTACATAGACCATGAGAAGCAGCAGACGGTGGCATAATAAGCAGAAAGAACCTAACAAATCTTGGCAATAATTCTTTGATTTGTGTTTGTCCCCCATAGTTACTACTATTAATATGTTTTTTTTAGTAATCTCTTGTTCTTTTTTTTTTAATGTCATTCTCTTGTCTTTTGTGACACTATGTAATGATTGAAAGAAAATAATTGATGAATGAGTTCAATGAAGGATCTTAGTTGTTCTGTATTTTCATTTGATATACGCAGTGAGATAAGAGATATAATTTTGTACTTTTGTTTTGATATACTTGCATTGAGATTGAGTGATATAACTAATGGATTTAGGTGTTTAACATGGTTTTTACTGTATGTATTTGTGCTTTTGTACATGACTACCCTTTGAGATCGTCTTTATTATGTCCACAAACCAATCTAACAAGACGAAACAATCTGGTGGTTCAAATAGGAATGCATACCTTTCTGTGCTATATTTTTGTACTCCTTGTTCTTCCGTTGTTCCTTCTCCGAAGCTAGTACAATGAGAGGCAGAGGACTGGCCAATTTCGATACCTACACGAAGAAAACATCAGTTCACCACAATAAAGTCAAGAAATATAGACAAGAAGTTTGACCTGGTGCAATTAGGGAATTGTCGATTTAGTTCTAAGACATCATTATCTTCGATCTTTTAACCGGAGTTCTTAACTTCGGATAAAAGACGGTTCTTAATTTTTCTAAGTTATATGATTCGTTTTTCTACGATAACAAAATAAATTACATCTGAATCTCGATTCTTGAGAGTTTGTTAATACAAAATGACAACATGACATCAGATTTTTAACAAAAACATTATAAAGATATGCAATGACAGAGAGATAAAGGATCGTATAAGTTTTTATCTCTATGAATGTTTATATACAGAGAAAAGGTGAGGAACAATTGTAATATAGGTTACAACCAGTGGTAGATTTTCTCTTTGCTCCTTCTCGTCTTCTCTCCAAGGTCATCATATGAAACCTGACTTTCTGATTGTGTATAATTACTACTGTTGAAGGATAACTGTGCCCTCAGTTTTGACCATCACATTATTTATTTTTTTGTGGCATGTGTAATACATAGCTTACCAACTGTCCAATCGTTAAACCTCTGAATTATATATGGCATATTTGATAACTGATTGTTTTATGAATGTGAATTTTATTTTATGTCTACTAATAAACGTTTGGTATGATGTTAAACTGATTTGCCAAGTCAAAAAAGCCGTCTCGAGACTGAACCTTAGGAGAGAAATTATCTCTATTTACATAGATTAAGCCCCAAAACTAATCTTTTTCTAGAAAGGCAAATTTTCCAAGTCTATTTTTCTTATTCGAGTCTATTCATCAATTGTATACACGAAAACATTCCATCAAAACGTTGGTTGGGAGCCATTTACGTATTCATATCAACATTTAATAATTATTATTCATACACAATTATTGACTTGAAAGTTCATAATGTTAAGCTAATTGGCTGATAAAAATCTATAGTTACAGGAATTTGTAACTCACGTTCTTGATAATTATACATTCTCAGTTTCTCACTCAGATTTATGTATGACATTTGCAGCCGATGCATGTATGTTTATGCGTTCAGTTTAATTACTAAAACAAATGGCGTGAATGAGCCAATGACTTTTCTTTAATTAATACAATTACAGTTAACATAACCAAAAAAAAATTTATCAGACCGTGCATCTCGGAACACTTACTAGACCGTAATTAAGATAATTAACTACTCCCTATGTTTTATATTGTAAATAGTTCTAGGAAAAAAAATTGTTTTAAAATATAATTAGTTTTCATATTTCTAAACAACTTTTAATTTTATTGGGTCTAATGTAATCAATCAAAATAAACAAACTAATTTATCATTGATTAAATTATATATAATCTATATATTTAATAATATTTTTTAAAACTAATAATTTTCTTAATTTTGTGCTTTTATCTAAAATTACTTATACGATGAAACGGAAGGAGTACATAATTTGTGAATAATAAAATTGATGACACAATCAAATTCATTGGACGGTTGTTTAACATTCAAAGCTTAAAGATTTCACGTGATAACCGGGTCCAACTAGAAATTCAACAATATAAAATCTCGTTATGGCAACATATAATAAAGCAATGTTCAAAAACATATAATAAAGTATCTTACCAAATAAAGATTAGAAAGAAAAAAAACAGAAGAAAAATATGCTAGAGATGTATAATTTTTGGCACCGACGGGACTTTGACTAAACTACAAAGAGAGAGATTTGGTCACGTAGGTGTTAATTAGCATGCAGAAAGAGAAATAATCGTCGTTGACCGTTGACTAAAACTTGGTCATATATAAAAAGACCCATCCATATAACCGCCCACTATTTCGCTATTCACAAGTTCCTTGCCTTTTCTCTGACGTAAATAACAAGAAATAAAATTAATTAAAACGCAACCCTATTTTTACCTTTTATATATATATATGCAACTCTCTAAGAATCACACCGAAGATTATACCATGAATGGATCAGTAATCATGGCTCCGGAATCTCCGGTTTACTTCCCATCTCCACTTGTTTTTTCTCCGACTTCGATCAAAACGTCGTCGTCTTCACCTCGTTCGACACCACCGAAGCTGATCACAATGGTAGCTTGTCCTCCAAGGAAGCAGAAGGAGACGACTTCGATTCCTGATCTCAACACGGTGTTGAAAAGAAAGCGACCACCGATGCTTGACCTAAAGTTGCCTCCGGCGGTTGCACCGTGGTGCAGTACCACGGTGAAGACGCCGGAAAAGGCGGATGAGGTTGTTGAAGTGGAAGAAGATGGAGTTTACTCCGTTTATTGCAAGAGAGGAAGACGCGGACCAATGGAAGATAGATATGTCGTGGCGTTTGGTCCTGACGGGAGAGTTCGCAAGAAGGCATTCTTCGGCGTTTTCGACGGTCACGGCGGATCCAAAGCGGCGGAGTTCGCGGCGAAGAATCTCGGCAACAACATTGAGGCGGCGATGGAGGTAGTGAGGTCGGGAAAAGAAGGTTACTCGGTTGAGAGAGCGATACGTGATGGTTACATCAAAACGGACGAGGAGTTCTTGAAAGAAGGCTCTAGGGGAGGCGCGTGTTGTGTAACCGCTCTGATGTCGGAAGGTGAGCTTGCGGTTTCGAATGCCGGAGATTGTCGGGCTGTTATAAGCTGCGGTGGAGTTGCGGAAGCTCTTACTATCGATCACAATCCTTCTCAAGCTAATGAGTTCAAAAGGATTGAAGCATTGGTGAGTTTTATATAACATTCTGAAAATATATATATTATCTATTATTAAAAAGTTATATATATCAAATCTGCAAAGTTGGAATTTAATTTTTATATACTATCGAATCTATTGAATTGCTGAATGGATGAAAGAAAATGAGAATTCACTTAAAAATATGATTGGTTAAAATCTGTATAAGTTGGAAAATTAATTCTACCATTCCGCAATTCCAATGATGTATTAGTCCGGTTTTGTTTGATTGGTTCGGTTTACTTTTGTGTTTGTGCAGGGTGGTTATATTGACTGCTGCAACGGCGTGTGGAGAATTCAAGGAACATTAGCCGTCTCACGAGGAATTGGAGACCGGTATCTCAAGGAGTGGGTGATAGCTGAACCGGAAACAAGAACATTACGGATTAAACCGGAACTTGAGTTCTTGATCTTAGCATCTGATGGCCTTTGGGATAAGGTAAGTATAATTACTCGAAATGTCCTCAAGATTCTTTTTGTAGTCTATAGTTTGAATGTTGACTCGGGCTTTCGCGGACATTATAGGTGACGAACCAGGAGGCGGTTGATGTGGTTCGGCCGTACTGCGTAGGCGTGGAGAATCCAAAGACACTTTCTGCTTGCAAGAAACTAGCCGAGTTATCGTGTAAGAGAGGGTGCTTGGATGATATTAGTCTAATCATAATTCAGCTACAACAGTTTGTGCCATGATTCATTAATTTAGTATTTATAAGTTAAAACTTGATTAAAACTATTAAGTCTTATGTGACAATTTTGTTCGGTATTCACATGTAAATATAAATTTCAGACACAGTTAGTCGATATTTTCGTACTTGGTGATATCAAGATTTATGTGTCTTTAGCTTACGATCTCTTTCCATCTATTGACAATTTGTAATGTGTTAATCAATCCGTTGGGTGAATTATCATTCCAGACTTCTATTGAGTACGTAAGTGACACAAAAGAGAGGATCAAATATTCATGGACAATTCTCTTAAATAACTTTTTTTTTAAGTTTTTGTCACAAAAATATCCATAGAAAAATAAAATGACAAAAATAGCATTTTTTTTTGAATTTTTTTTTTTTTGAAATTTGAAACCATATCACCAAACCCACTTCTTAACTCTAAATCTAAATTAGTTAATCTTAAGGGTATAAAAGCATATAAATAAAAATTTTAGCTTTTAAAAAAACATATTTTAGTCATTTTTTACTTAAAAACTATTTTTGTGAAAAACAAAGACTATCTAAATGAATTTCTCAATATTCAAGTGATGACTTTATGCTACTTCACAAAAAAGGAAGTACACGATATTTTATACAAGAAAAAGGATCTTACCTGTATGTGAAAATAAAGAAAATACGCATGAGAAAAAGCGAGTTGATAAAATATGTCGTTGGAGTTCGGTTATGAAGGTGACCGTGTTTAAATATACAGTCCTAGAACCATGCATATATCCTTTCACTTTGGGTTTGTAGAACCTGAAATATTGACTATCGGTATGCATAATCGAGAACCTGAAATATTGACTATTGGTATGCATAATCGAGAACCTTTTCTCTTGTACAGGAGAATAAAATTGACAAGTACTTGGATTTGCAAGGCGTGAATAAGGATCAGCGTTGGAGCTTGGAAGCGAGGGTCTTTGAGAACCTTAAACATTGGGATGTAGAGTCGAGGCACGTCGCTTCGTTCATGGAGAAGATGGTTCCAATGCTTGCTGATAAGAACAATGTCTCCCTAGTGCTTCACCTATTCAAGCCGAATCACAGGGTTTAGTCTTGGATCTTTTTTTTTTTTTTTTTAACCAAAGTAGTCTTGGATGTTATGATAATATATGACATTATTTATTGAATAAAAATTTTGAATTGAATTTTATCCCTAATTTTCATTTTCTTAAAAGATTTTTTTTCTTTAAACTTGAAAAGGAAAACTACGTAAACCACAATTTTGTGTCATGATTCATTAGATTATTTTTTTCGTTTATACATCAGTAGATCATGATTTTGAAAATATGATTTGTTGTAAAAAAAACTTACATAAAATATTTATAATAGTTAAATCAAAATCGTCGGGTGTGGTCCGTGTGGATGTTTATGTAGTAGTGTAAATAAAATTGTAAGAAATAATTTTCATAATTTTTAATAGATAATTTAGTGTTAAAATTTGAAATTCCAAATCAATTTCTTAGTTATTACAATTTGAAAAGAGAAAAAAATAGATAGTGACAATCAATTGTGGAAGTTAAGGGGGATAACTATGATTCAGTCATAGTCTCGGGTGTTTTATGTAATATTCAGAAAGACAATCAAAGATGAACAAAAAAACGCTTTCTTCACAATTTTGTTTCCTCAGTGATTCGCTTCCATGGCGATCTGCTTCATTCTCTATGCCTTCCTCACTCTCTTCTTCGCATTATCACTGACTCTATCTCTATCCATCATCAACGCAAGAAAGAGCCGGAAACGCGCGGTGGGTTTCTTCCATCCGTACACTAACGACGGCGGCGGCGGCGAGAGAGTCCTCTGGTGCGCAGTCAAAGCCATCCAAGAAGAAACTCCCGATCTCGACTGCATCGTCTTCACCGGAGATCACGACTCTTCCTCCGACAGCTTAGCTCGCCGCGCCGTGGATCGCTTCGGCGTCCATCTTCTCTCTCCTCCCAAGGTCCTCCCTTCTTTCTCTCTCTAAAGGTTGCTCCTTTGGATTCAGTTTTGATGAAAGTTTCGATCTTTTCAGGTGATTCATCTTAACAAAAGGAAATGGATTGAAGAGAGAACGTACCCACATTTCACGATGATAGGTCAGAGTCTCGGCTCTGTTTACTTAGCGTGGGAGGCTCTAAGAAAGTTCACTCCTTTGTACTTCGTTGACACGAGTGGTTACGCTTTCACTTACCCTCTCGCTCGTCTCTTTGGTTGCAAAGTTGTTTGTTATACTCATTACCCAACTATTAGTTTGGATATGATCTCTCGTGTTCGTTCAAGGAACTCTATGTATAACAATGATGCTTCAATCGCCAAGAGGTTTGCTTTTGCTTGCTTGCTTTCTCCTTTGCTTGACCTTTTAAGTTCGGTAATAATGAGATTTGTTGTTTTTTTGTTGGTAGCAATTGGTTATCTACTTGCAAAGTAGTTTACTACAGAGCGTTTAGCTGGTTGTATGGGATGGTTGGCTCGTGTACTCATCTCGCTATGGTTAACTCTTCGTGGACTAAGTCTCATATCGAAGTTCTTTGGAGGATACCTGAACGGATCAGACGGGTCTACCCTCCTTGTGATACTTCAGGACTCCAGGTGATAACCCATCACTGTCTTCTTGTTATATTACTCTGTGTATTCTTTTAACATCTCTGGCTTAATGTGCAGACACTTCCTCTTGAAAGATCATCAGATCCTCCAATATTCATATCGGTTGCTCAGTTTCGTCCTGAGAAGGTACTACAGTTTTGATGGTTCACATTAGTTATCTTATCCAGCTTACTCAGTTACAGTCTTGTACCAGGCTCATATGCTTCAGCTTGAGGCCTTTTCACTAGCCTTGGAGAAGTTAGATCCCGGCCTCCCACGACCCAAGCTCCAGTTTGTGGGAAGTTGCAGAAACCAGTCAGATGAAGAACGGCTGCAGAAGTTGAAAGACAGAGCAGTTGAGCTAAAAGTAGATAAGGATGTGGAGTTCTATAAGAACGCAATGTACAGGTATTTGCTCAAAGCTCTCTATGGCATTCTCTATTTAAACTTGCTTCTTGTAACACTCAGAGCGCTTCCATGATTGCAGAGAACTAGTGGCATTGCTAGGAAAAGCAGTTGCAGGAATGCATGGGATGATAGATGAACACTTTGGAATTAGTGTTGTTGAGTACATGGCTGCTGGTGCGATCCCAATAGGTCAGACTTTTAAGGCTTGTGTTATGTGATTCTTTATCTCGAAGTTTCAGTTTCTCTCCGCTTAATGGCTTTTCTTTGTTTTGTTTTTAACTTGTGGCGCAGCTCACAACTCTGCTGGACCCAAGATGGACATTGTGTTGGAAGAAGACGGACAAAGAACCGGGTTTCTTGCTGAGACCGTGGAGGAATACGCTGAAGCGATCGTTGAGATTGTGAAGATGAGTGAAACAGAGAGGCTTAAGATGGCTGAATCTGCTAGGAAACGAGCGAGGAGGTTCTCTGAACAACAGTTTAGTAAGGACTTCAAAACTGCTATTCGACCTGTTTTCACCTGTTCTGTGTGAAATGAGCAATGTTAAAACCTTACTGCACTAGCTTTTAAATGCACAAGACGAGCTAGGTTTATACCCTTTTTTTCCCTTATACTTTTTTCGTTTTGTGGTTAAAGCTCTGACATAGACTAGAGACTCTTATCAGACAAGACAGCTCTTTGGATCAAATCCCGCTTATATGCTTTGCTTCATTTGTGTTTGCAATGTTTTGGTTAAGCAATGATATCTAATTTGAGTAAACCGTTTTTGAGATATTAACTCTTTAGCAGCTCTCTTAGCAAGAGTGATTGAACAAGTGAAAACTCAAACAAAAAGCAACAGAAGCAGATGAAGCAATTCTGCAGCGTGAATCCATCTCCAATGGCTTGAAATCACACTAATAATGTCTACTTTTTTCAGCCAAGATCACAATACAAGGCAATCTCAGAGATCGTAGGGTTCTCACAAAGTTTCAACATGAAACAACACAAGCTGAGATTATCTTTGTTGGAGGATGAACGAGAATCATTTTCAACTCAGTCGTAAAAGGCAGAGATGGTTTCTCTCTTCTCACTACTCACAATGAATTTTTTTACAATACATAGTAGAACACAAACCCATTATTAAGTAAGGTTATGTCAGCAATTTCGAGCTATAGGTATCTATTGTATAACTTAAATCTGAGTTAATACGGTAGGATCTACAATGGAATTACTGATAAGATTGATATAACCTAAATCACTAAAATGTTGGGGGTTTGCTAGAAGATAAACATCATTGGGTGATTAGAAAAACAAAGCTTAACATTAATAGAGCATATCCAAACAAAACTTACTGAAACGAGACCAAACAAAGAGTACTATTTGAAGATCTCTAGCGAAACTGAAATAAAGGAAACAAGGAACAAGCAGATTGAAAAGCAAAGTCTTCAAGAGGGAGTTCACTCTCTCTCTCTGTCTGAGTCTCTACTTAGATCGCTGTCTCATCTTTCGTCTCTTCCTCTTCAGCCTCCTCATACGCTTCTTCTTCCACTGCAAACACACAATTTTTTAATATGATAAGCAGATTACTAAACAACAAATGTATATTTGAAAGATCAAATTCAACAAGATATACCTTGGCTCTCATGGCGGAGGATTTCCTTTTCTCAAACCCCTAATCGGCGCAAATTCACAGTGACGCTAGCAAGGAAGCGTAACTACGAATATATACCCTTAAAAACCCTAGTTTAGAGTTTTTTTTGGGTTTTCTAAGCCCATATTATATCTTTGGGCCTTAACAGTTATATATTCCCCAGCTCTAGATAATATTAGGAGATTAATAATTATATTTTTGTTTTATTTTCTTTGTTATGATTAGACCAAAAATGTTCATGTTGTTAGAAAAACATATATATTCACTTATCTCATCTTTTATTTTACTAAGTTCCATCATCGATGGAACCTTGTTCTAAATGCGTTTTTTCTTCTTTTGTCAACGTTTTCATGCGTTACTTTGCATTATAATGAATCGCAGTAAAAAAAACATTTTTATTTGATTTGTTTTTCTTCTTGATACTGTGAATATTGTTTTTGTTTTTTCTTGCTAAAATTGTGAATATTATTTTCTAAAACTGGAATCAGGTTACTTCCCAACTGGCTCGGTGAAACATTAAAAAGTTTCAAAGATAAACAAAATACTAATACCTCCGTTCTAAACATGATGCTTTATAAGATTTTTATTGTTTTCTAGTATGAGATATTTTTAATTATTTAGGTACTTTTAATTTGAAAATGATGGAATCAATTATGTTTTCATTATTTTATTTATAATTAAATAAATTAGTTTGAGATTTTATTTTCAATGATTGTTTCTAGAAAATGTAAATTTCTCAATATATACATTGAAACAAAACATCATTTATTATGTAATAGAGAGAATATCTGTAAAAGTCCTAATGACACAGGTGAAAGAGTTTTTAGTATGAAGAGCAGCCAGGTGACTATTCCAGTCCATACATGAACCATTGCGAGAGAAAATTTCTAGTGGATTCGGGCAATGAGAGAAAGTTTGTAGTGGATTCGGGAAAGGATGGAGCCTTTGATGCTATGATCTATCTGCTTGAAAATATTTGCTTCTTTCTTAAAGCAAAATAACTAGAGCTTTACAAACCTTATATATTATATATTTAAGATACAAAAATCTCTCATCGATATAATCATCGACTGGCTTGATTCATATTTATTATTCAAATTCTTTTTGTATAATAACTTAACATATAAATTAAAAACACTCTCAGAGAGAAAATAAGATACAGTATATAAAACTCTGAAAGTCCAAACGAAATCGAAATATCATCCTATGACACTCTACGAAGTGTTGAACAACAAATCCTCAGAAAACTTTCCTCCCCATCTCTTCTTCAATATATGTATATACTTTATTGGAACCGTAATCTCCTTAACGAATTCCCTGAAAATTTAAATTTAAAAAAATCTGCAAAAGCAGTAAAAATACTCTTTAACTATATCTCCATATAAAAAAAAAATCCTCCAAAATTGTGCATGCAAAAGCTCCTCGAATGCAAAATCTCCTTGATTCAATTCAATAGACCTTTGGTGTTCCTCATGGTCTAACAGATGATCTTTCCACAAGAGTCAAAATCTCATTCCGATGCAAAAAGTTCTTTATCAAAGTCAAGCAAGAAGGGATCAACAAAATCCCACATGCTCCCCCAATGACTATACTCCTCTTCTCCACTAAAAGGCCAAACCGTCGAAGATCCATCTCCTCCTCCAACCATATTATAACCGCCCGGATCCATCATACCCATTGAACCAACCGTATCCGCAACTGAATGACTTGAACCGACCGAACCAGCAAGAGAATTAAAATTCTCCATCGAGTTATTGTTTTCATTACAACCACTTCCTCCTTGTTCTTGCCCTAACGTCGCATCTGTGAGCTCCACGTCACCGAGCTTGTCATTGTTATTACTAGGGTAAAGATTCTGATACGGTTGGTGATGGAACTGTCCCACTTGCGTCATCTGATTCTGTTGGTGTTGGTGAGGGAAAAGACCATAACTAGGGCAAAACATGGAGGTCCCACCAGAAAGGAATACGTTGTTGGTCAAAGGCAGACCGCACGGGGTAAAGGCGGAGGGGCGAGGGAGGAGAGGTCTTAAGGTTTGAGTGGAGGAAGATGAGGATGAAGGAGAAGATGAAGCGGCGGAGAGGGATGAGGAAGTAGAAGAGACCGAGGAAGGAGAAGAAGGTGATAAGTTGAGCTGAGCACGTGACCCGTAAAGGAAAACAGCTGCTCGGTCGTAGGCACGTGCGGCGTCTTCTGCGGTGGCGAAAGTACCAAGCCACTTGCGAGTGCGTTTACGTGGCTCACGAATCTCGGCGACCCATTTTCCCCAGCTTCTTTGTCTGACGCCACGGTAACGGAACTTGGAGTTTTCAGGACCACCTTTGCCTTTACGTTTGCGTTGTTGAGCAAGAGAGGTTGAGTCGGTGGTGGTGGATTGAGGATTTTGGGTTAGGGTTTGTTGGATAGTATCGTGAAGATTGTGTTGTTCTTGTTGGGAAGGTAAAGGGTCCATAGATGAAGAAGAAAAGACAAAGAAAAGAGATTAAAGAAATTGAGAAAATGAAGAGGACGAATCAAGAAGAAAGGGAGACAGAAGTGTGTTTGAATGTCACCGTTGTGAATGGTGGATTAGGGCGGTGCTTCTTCTTTATATATACTTTTACTCTCTCGTTGTTATTCTTTTTACCTTTTATTTTCTACCAAGGACATTTTTGCATGCTGTTACAAATATTTCACTGTGAGGCAAATTTGTTTTGGTCGTCGTTACAAGCAGTATATTTAATTGATCAATTAATCAAAAAACATTTGCACCCAAATCTAACCAAAAAGAATACATAAATAGCTTAGACAAGAAGAAATACACAAATCATGAGTGTGTACGAGCCTGAAGAACGAAGATGCCGCCTTTCTATTCTTGTTTAACAAAAGATGAAAGTATTCCAGTATACCAAGTGTTGACCAAAAAAAAATAAAAAAATTCCAGTATATCAAGTTTTAACCTCTCGCAAACGAGACCAAACCTGAAACATATATTGATTTTGGTAAAAGTTAAGATAAATTTTTTTTTTTTTTTTTTTTTGAAATGAAAGTTAAGATAATTGATAGTTCTAGTCATTGTATTGTCAATCTGTTTATTACAGGATCAGACATCTACAGATTTTAGTAAATTTAACATAGTTACCGTAATTCGATGTCAAACTTTGGCTTAGTTGTTTACGGTATAACTTTCTACAACTAGATCAAGTATGTAATAAATTTTGAATTTTAACAAATAATTTCCACACTCGGAGGGTTGCAGATGCGGCTACTGGAGGGACAAAAAACACAGATGCAGAGAAACTGAGAAAGTCAGAAGTAATTTTTTTCCGCCTTTGTTTAAAATATAGATAGATATGTGTTGTAGTCTACTCCATTACCATTCTTGGAAAAAGACTACGTTCAGGTCAAATACTTCGTCCGATTTATTATTTATCGATATATTCTAGATTTTGGATACAAAACACCTTACCTTTCATCTTAGCAAACAATTATGTAGATATTGAAAACACTCACATGTTAGACCATGATTAAAGAGTTTTTTTAGGAGGAGTTCTTAAACGATAGATTTCATGAATAGTGTAAGAACCGGTTTTAAAAGTTGTTAATTAAGAACCGGTTCTTAAAAATTTCTTACATTATTTACGGGTCCTACTGACACGTGACAACCCGTAATTAATTTGTTTTTTAATTATTTTTTTTTAAAAAAACACTTTCCAAGAACCCCCGAAGAGTTCTTGGTTTAATCATGCTCTTAAATAATTAAACAGTATATATCGAAAAGCGTAGCTATACAGTCAATTATAATATGAAAAATAAAAAAAATGGGAATATTGCATGGAAGAGAGGAGGTGGCGAGGAAGGAAGCAAAGACAGCGAAAGAACCAAAGCTTTTTTCTTGTGGTTTCTGAGATCTCAGCCCAATTGCCTTGGAACTCTCGCCTTTTTATGTCGCAGCAGAACCCAACTAGTTGCGCCATACATGCATTTCTCTTACATTTATCCATATATAACGATATAACTTGATTATTCCACTCACATAATTCACGTGAAGTGTTGTCTAACGATAAGAGATGATCTTTTTATTCACTGTTCTGAGAAAATGTTGAAACTATTCCATCTACGAACACATTATTTGTAAATACGTTTTTTTATATGAAATTTAATATTCTTCAAAAAAAAAATCTGTTCCAAAACCATTATTACCAAATGCTTAAACTAGTACGGTTATTAACCATAACGGAGGACACATAATTTCAATGTTTCAGTACTGCAGTGGATCAAATATCATCTACAGTATGATATTCCGTAGGTTATAGAAGTATTCATAAGTTCTTGGCGTTTAGAAAGAACGTCTCACCTAAGTTGTAAAGGTACCAAATAAGTTTTTAAGCAAATTTAAGTTTGTATGTTACGATGTATGAAACCAATATCTTCACACTTGTGACTAGTTTGCTATCAATATTAATTTAGAAATTTGTTAGCAAAGTATCTGTCACAAAATATCACAGCTTACAAGTATCCAAACTAAAACATTTTCTTTATTTTAAATCCAAATAGCTCTATTTATTGTCTTGTAAATTTTTACCAAATGGATCACTCCAAGGACTTTCATAGATGAAAACTTCTTTCGAATCACACCATAAATTCCAAACCTGAGTTAAATAATTAGATTCTCAAATAAAAATAAAGGGTTAATCCGGTGGAATTGATATCTCATTTGAAGATAAAGATATCAAATATCTTTAGTTTCTTTGAAGAGAAATATTGTCGAGTAAGATGATAAATGTTCACATGCCAATAAACCGTGGGCGGCACTTTAATCAACATCTCAATATAACGTGTGCGTCTCTCTATCTCTATATATATGCACGTATTATTCTCTTTGGATAAGGAACATTTTCTGTGTTGTTTGAATCCATGTCTCCAAAAGAACAATTTTTTAAACTTACCTTTTTAATCATCAGAAGATATGATATTAGGAGCGATTTAACATGATATAAATGCATGGAGTCTCTATCCTTTGACAAAATAATTAACCAAATTACTAAAACCAGTAATGAATTTATAAATCACAGGTGCAAGATTCTTTGTGTTTGATGAAACGCAATTTCCATGATTGCATCTTCGTCTCTTTTTTTTTTTATAAGAAGTGTTCAGCTTTATTTTTCAAGAAAGGATATCGTTATAATGTCCACCCTTGTATGGTGGGATTAAATCCTATACAGAATGTTAGAACTCCACCTTGATAAATGAAAATGAATAATAGTAAATTAGCAATATAAGAATCAGATACTAATTTATTTTTTTGCCAACTACTATTAAGTCGAAACCCCATGAAACCAACAAGATGAGGAAAGGAATTTCATTATCATGGAGAGTTAAAACAAAATATTTGTTAACAAAAATCCGAATATTTGTATGAACAATGAAGTGAATGTTCTGGGATTGATGATGCCCAAGGAAAAACACTAGTGGGTCGAAACAAAATACAAAACTGTTAATTAAAAGGCATTAAGAAATTCGACCTATGTTACTCATCAAGGCCTTTATAGTATATAGATCTTGGAGCCTACTTTAGAAGTATTATTATTTGGGTCTTCTGGGTCTGCTTTCTGGTCCATTCCTTCTTTTTATCGATCCCATTGCAAGTGTAAAAAAAAAAAAACAAAAAGATGTATTGATCTATTCATAGACTAAACAAAAATATAGCTAAATCATGTTTGTTTTAAGTGTTGTCGACGGGCAGGGCGACTAGCAAGTAGCAATTAGAGATAATGATCAACAACAAAACATCTTTGCTTTTTTCAAGTTAGTTAGTGTTCGTTCATAACATAGACGAATATCAGTGATTAGCAACTACATTTTCAGCTGCTGAAAATTTTAGTATCTTAACTTTTGAATTAGTGACAAATCACTGGTGCTATTGATGTCATTATGTTTTCTTAATATCACTACTCTCGGCTTCTTTAGTTTTCTTTCTCACTTGTATCCTTAATCACTAGCTTTCTCATACAGTCTTTGCTTCTTCTTTTTCTCCACTGCTATTAATGCACTTAAACTAGATAATTTAGGGACAATTTATGGTTGTGCTTAATTTAAAATTAATCTCTCATTTATTGGTAGACATACGTTGGTTAGTACGTAGTTCCATGCTGGCTAGAAACATATTGTAACTTATAAGTCAATCATTAAGATATTCGTAATTCACACAGAGCATTCCCTTTGGTCGAGTTGACTTTGTAGGACCAAACCTCTAATAATTGAGATATGATCCAACCATAACCATAAATATAAATGAGTCGATACATGTCTCAAGTGAACGTAACTATCGTTGACATATTCACCTAACAATAATGCAAATCTACATCAAATGTTTATCAGGTTATGTTATTGAGTGTCAAAATTCTCTCTAGAAGGAATAATATTAAATGTGTATGATTCTATAATTAGCGTTGAACCATATATAAGCTGCGACATGTCAGTCTGCCTTGGAGAGCCTCTATTTAAATTAATTAAACCAAGTAAAACATTTCCAACTAATCACATTTCAGTCAACCTGTTTTATCGTTAATGGGGCGGTTCCAATGGTGATACCCATGCCTATTGGTCATTACGATTTAATATTTTGAGAATCTTGAACAATGTGAAATTGTCAAAACTCAAACGTAAACATATTCTACTCAAATAAAATATACTAAAACACGAGTTTGGATATGATTAATATTTCGGGAGGAGATTCATTTGTTGAAAAATATGTTTGATGTATTAAATATGCTTAGTTTAATGAATTCCATATTTAAAAATAACACTTTTGCTAGATTATACGTTTATTCTTTGACAAGACTGATTTTCAAATGTTTTACAGATTCATCCAAAAAGTAGAAAACTTATGTTAATATGACCAATTAAAATGTTAACGATAATCAGGATTCTGGATTAAAGCTAAGCATCAGCTTTTAAAAGCTAAATTATGTATACTAATTTGAAGAATCAAGATTCTGCAATGAAGTAGTTTATGGATAAATCATTATTTTTTCTTTTAAATAGCCAACTACATACAACCAGCTTAACTTTAATGAATATAAGCAAATTTAGAAAACAAACCGTTTGTTATTATGATGTCAAATGGAAGTACAGTGATGTATCCAACTGAGGCATCGTATAACTTCACAATGATCATTTACCACTGGTAGATATTAAATACAGTTATACAATAACAAATTACATTATACTACAAGTTTGGTGAATGGTATAGCAATGGTATTATTGATAGCAAATAATGCTTATTGCTTGCCGACATATACTACTGCATCAATCGCGCTTCTTGGGACCAATGCAACAACAACAACACTAAATCACGGATTGCAAAAAAGAACCTTTTTCCTTTTTGATACTCCATAAGGTTACAAAAATAATTGGTATAGGATGCAAGAAAGTTTAACTGCACTGTTAAGTTTGGTATTTGAATTTACTCAACCGATATTATGGGCTTATTTATGAAGCCCATGATTACACAGTTGAGATTAGTTTAGGTAAGTATCTATTTGGTTTATTATTACCAGTTTTTTTTTGTTGAAAAGTCAATGTATTATACAAGTCAAAACTCAATATTATACAAGTCAACGGTTGGAGAGTATCTCATCTACTTAAAAAAGAAGTAAAAATTGGACTTAATCTTTTCTCTAATCATATTATTAAGCGTTAGGACACGTCAAAAGATTCTCGTAGGAGTCAACGGCGCTTGACGGAACAGCTACCATTACTTTAACGGCGTCACTTTGTTCAGGAACCGGAAGTAACAAACAGTAACGGTCGCAGCAAACCGATCCCACGTGAACCGGTTTACCAAATCCGAAATCAAGCCGTTCTAAACCGAGACGTGACCACTGCGACAGTATCAAGACTCCGACCGAGTCAGGACAAGCTCTCGCCTTGCTCACGGCTTCCACCACCGATCTGACGTAATCATCGCCGACTCGCTCTTTCGCTTGTTTCACGAGCATCGTCGCGTGGCTTAACCCTTTCTCCGTTAAATCTTTCACGGTGGTTTGCGCGCATCCGACGACGAAGGCGTTCCCGTAGAACCCACTGGGTAGACTCGGTTTGACTCGGTCACGAATGTTGATGCTGAACAAAAGCTTGGTGATTTGGTTCGAGGGCAAGTTCAGTGATCTCGCCCAGCTCCGCCATACATGCGCAGAGAGCACCTCGAACGATGTGTGTTTAGAATTGGACTCACTGAGTCGACTCGCGAGTTTCTTGAGCTCTGTAAGTCTCTGTTTCTCGAACACTACCGATGTCGGAACGAGTCGTTCGGCGTTGAACCGGTTTACGAATCCGCACAGATCGGGAACTCGGTTGAACTCAGGGTGGTTTAACGAGTCACGAACCGGAGACGGGTTGAGCAAATGGCGATCCCACAAGTGTTTCCGCTTTAACTCGGTCTGACTCAGTGAATCTCTAGATAACTCGGCGAACAAGGTGAGAAACTCAGCGCTTCCGATCCCGTCGGAGACGCAGTGGTTAACACCGACGGCTAGCGCGGCGCCGCCATCTCTGAGCCAAGTGAGCTGGACGACGAGAGGTGGAGCACCAGCGAGAACGTCAACGACGTTGAGGGAGAGAAGCTTTCTCCAGCTAGTCACGTGCCGGGGAGCTTTCTGAAAGTCAAGGCACGTGAGATGATCAGAAACAGCTTCGAGAAACAGAGCACCTTGGCCACGGCAGTTAACCTCGAGACTTCCGCCGCCGTCACGAACGCGGCCGGAGAAAGGGAAGTAAGGAACTAGAGCACGAGAGAGTGCTGACTTGAGACGATCCGAGAGAGAAACCGGGTCAGAAACGGGTGAGTAAACGAGGAGGTACTCGATGGTGAAGCGGAGGAAAAGCTGAGAATCTAAGGCGGAGAGAGACAGAACAGTTGAAGGTGTTTGGTCGGAAGGAGTAATAACTGTGACTTCTTTCACATGAACCAATGATCCCATTATACTTTTTCTATGATGTTCTGTTTTTTTATTTCTAAGGTGGGTCTCTGCGATGTGTGTTATATATCTCTCTGTCTCTCAGTCTCTCAGTCTCTGCTATGTATGCGCTTGTATATTCACGTAGAGAGAGAGAGACATTAGGGTAATATTGTAATTTGGGTTTCTCTTTAGACATGGTATGTCTTGTGTGTTGTAACCTGCATATCTAGTCTTGTGATGGGGAAATGTTACAAATTAATTGGACATATTGATTTTTTTTTCAATTTAGAGCATAGTGGATAATCCTCCATATGTTTATACCTTCTGTTTAATATACGATATCAAAGAGAGATAAACTACTTTTATGGATATTGAAAAGATTTCGAGGAATATTTGGTTAATTTGGGATATTTGCTTGATCCGAAGACATTTTGTGTATCAAAGTTGATGGATAGTATTGTTTGGTGGTAGTTGATCACGCATATGTATACAGTCTACACGAATACGTACACACGTACAAATCCATAGAATGCGTCTATGTAACTGCGTTCAGTTTGTTTTTATGACTGACTAAAATTGTGTATTGTCCATGCGAAAGTTAAGATGATAGCACACGAAATTCTTTAGAATAAGAACTGAAGACAATAATGTGTAAAAGATGAAAAAACCTATTTGGCAATGGTTTTTAAACAAAATGTTCAAAAATTTAAGTTAGTATTTTCATTTGGTTAAGTTCTCTATTCTCCTTAGTATTAGTAGAGTACTTAGTAAATGATATATTGCAATATTTTAAAAATTCCGAAAAGTCTTTGAATTGATGTGTTACGGTGTGAAATGAAATAAAAATTGACTGAACATTAAAAGTATGGAAACATATAGTTTTGTATGATTGTATGATTGTATCTATGTTAACAATTGCAACTCTGACTTTTTTTTGAAACACTGGTTGCACAAATGATATACTGTTACCATTACATTTTAAAGTCTGGATACAAAATTATTAGATCATGGGATCAAACTATTTATTGAAAGTGGTAAGAATTGGTCTAAGTTAACCTATTTGTGTAGGCAATCCAAACACAAAAGAGTCGACAAAACTTATCTAAAAGCAAGAGAAATAAAAGTACGGAACCTCTTCGGCTAAGTTCGATTCCATGAGCAAATTACAATTCATAATTGAAAGGCTTTTAAAGGAAAGAAAATGCATATAACCAACCTATGAAACGTTACACCTTTCTTGTTTAGAATGATTTGGATGTATATAAAGTGGAAATAATCGTGAGAATAAAATTGGTTTGTGGTGGCGGTTTACAGTATTATGTGCCTTGTTGTTTGGGCGTTGGCGCATGTGTCTTCAACAGTGAAAGATTTGGTGCCAAGATTCTCTTGGAATAACTTTATTGGACAGTGACAAAAATATATACTCATAGAATATTAAATGAAATATATACCCTTCCATAATTATGCAAACATATAAGAGAAAAACATCGCTGCTTATTTCCTTGGTTTTCTAATTATAGTCATCTTATAGAAATATTTATCAACATGTGTTATTTGACAAAACCACATAATTATGTTAACATCTAAGTTTCTAATAGACTTAATTTTCACAGCAAAGAATATTTAACCAATTATTCGATAAATTGAGTAATATTTTTATAGTAAAAAAATTATCATGTAGCTTGTACTACTGTGGAAAGTAACCCTAAAAGAAAACGCAATGCCTCTCTCTCTCTCTACCATGAGCCATGTGTTATACCGAAAGATCATTGAAGACTATTTTTTCAAATGGTTAGCATTCAATTCGAATCAATATAAATAAACGATATGTGCACTTTTAACTAAAATCACATGTTTAGATAATTCAAAAGCAACGCCACTTTTATCTTTAATTTTCCTTGATTTACCGTAGTGGTCTTGTCAATTCTAGCATGGACCCATAAATATCAAACGTGGTCACTCGTATAGTATATATGATATAAAGCTTCTTTTTCAGTGATGATAGAACAGTGCACTTCGACCCTACAAAATTACCCCTTGTTATTCATAATCCAAAATGTGACGAGTAGAGTTCTAAGAGTAACTTATCGGTCAAGCTCTGAAAATGAGACTCTTAACAACAAAATATTATTATTTTAATTTATTTTGTTTAAGTGTTTAAGGTCAAATGTTAAACCGGTAATATATTGACAGGTACTTGTAAGAGTTGCATATTATTTCTCCCGGTAGTTATTTAAAGACCGATTGCGGTATTTTCTGTAATTTTTTCTTTTTCTTTTCTTTTATCTTTTTTCTTTTAATTTTTAGATACCTAGTAATATTCTCTCATTGGACATGATCTAAGTATCCATCAAATTTTACTACGACATGAGTTTCTAATAAGAAAGAAAATGAATTGAATGCAGATATCTTATGGTTATGTTTATGTATTACGTACCTACATTATAATGTCGTTAGATTATATGCAAGAGATTATGTCTTATCATCAAAATAGATAATTAAGATGGTGGGACACATTTCACATTCCCATTGAATAAAAGATTAAAGGATGATTCGGCAGTCTAGATAAATGGGTTGAATTGTTTTGATTCTGTTCATGAAAAGAAATAATGAAGATTTAGGAAGATTTTGTACCAAAAAATATAAGGTGAGAAGATTGCTTTATGGAGAACAAACTAAAAGAGTGACTTGATATGGTATGCACATGTTGCGGTAGTCATGTTTTTTTTTCCGGTTGGGAACACTCAAAGAATCTAGATTCTAGCTAGAGTAAATCATCTACGAGCTTTGGTCGTATACTCGTATATATATATATATATATTTTGGGTCAACAGTCGTATACTCGTATATATTATTGAGTATGCATGGAAAAAAATGAAAGACGCTTTCCATATACTCATTCCATTTCATATTATTTGTTGTGTATGAGAAATTTTTTCGTATGGTTATGTTTCTTGAGCTGTGATCTTTGTTATACATCATCTGTTAAACCAAGTTAAGGCTCCTTTGAAAATGACACTTAAGGATGATATACATATAGATATTCATGTTTACATATACAGAGCCCTCACACATACACACATATATATATTTATTATTTATTTACACTGAGATATAATCAAGGAAGTGAGAAAGATTCGAGCGTTAACATGTAAAAGCCGGTCTGGCGGTCACCGGCTTTTTAATGATTTCGCGATCATAATTAATGCAAAGAATGGCTGTAAAGTTGAATCTATTAAAGAGAGAATTTGTCTTCATGTTTGCCATAGCTTTCATGTGGTCAAGATTGGTCGGCAGAGACATTTTCACTTGCATGGAGACAAACTTATAATGCGCAAATCTTTCAGTACGTTATTTCTATAGCATCTTACGTACAAACTGTGTCAAATCTATATAATATGGATTTGGAATTTTCTGAGAAAGAAAATGAACTTGGATACAAACAAGAACTGAAGGACTCTTAATTATTCTTTGACAATAGCTAGCTAACAAAGTGAATTCGCAATCTAGTGTAAAAGCGAGGAACAAAGATTGTTGAAAATAGTTTCAAAACTATTTGAACATGAAACAAATCAGTCGACCAGTCTATGAAGACAGTAATGCATACAAGACATCTATGTAATATTAGTATAATAATGATTAAGATGCCCACCAGTTAACAATTATAGTAAAATATCCAAAAGTAAATTTATTTTATGCATAAGTGTTAGGGTGATATGCTCGTAGATTGCAGACATTCTTGAGAACTTTTAACCAAAATTAGATGGTTAAATTGGAAAGTTGCTCCAAATACTAAAGACGATGTAATTAAACATATATATATAATATGTATAATGTTTTGTTTGGGATGAGCTAGATTAGATTAGATATGATTTTGCATCTTTACCTCATCATTTTGTTTTTGTTTTTCTTGATGTGATAAGCATGATTTCTTCTTCTTTTTATCACAACCCCTCTTTCCGTTATCTTCTTCCTCGACTTCTTTAGTTATCTTTACAACCATACCGAAAGTATTCCTTGCAAACAATTGACTCTAAGTCTTTTCACACAAAAGGAAGAAGAGATATTCTTCAAAAGTGAATCTTATTCCCAAGATCATATCTTTGGCTTTTGTTATGTTTTTGTTTGCTAGTGTTAATCGAAATTACATTTAATAATCTTCAGAGTAACACATATTGAAATAAGAATTAAGCTTAATTAAATGTCGTGAAAAAACTTAATTAAATGGACTTTTAAAGAAAAGGTTTCCAAATCAAATTAAGATTTGATAACCACTTTTCCAAAAAATAATACTAAAATTCAAGATAGTAGCCACGTTCTGAACTTTTGAAACATCAATGGAAGTGTTTTTTCAATCAACTAAGGTGCTCAAAAGATAGTAACAATTTTCAGGTATCTATTAAAATTCTTATTTGTTTTATATCATCCTTAGTTACCTATTTTTTTCTCTAACACTTTCTCAAGCAAAACAAAATAGTATCAATTAGGTACAAATCTCTTAGCCATCTCTTCTTTTCAGTGCTACACTCACACATCTGTAAATAATCTAACCCCTATAAAAAAGCGCACTCCCATCATATTCATGAGAAATACAATGCCTTTAGAAACATAAACATGTGTTAATAAATGGGCCATATTTATTTAAATAGGCCTCTCATGATACCAGAAAAGGCCAATTTCTTCTTTTTAATGGCCCATTTATCGACATATCACCCGAACTTGTAGCGCTCACGAGGAACATATATGAGCAAACACACAATTCTATAAAATATGACAATATACCTATAGAAATTCTTTAGACAATCTTACCAAAAAAACTACCTAATGAAATTACTCGACACTAATACGTTTCTTGATTCGTCTTCAATCCATATATTGATGAGATGATACATTTTTGACACAGATCCAAGAATTAGAACTCTAGGTTTAACCTCAGTTAAATTGTCTGTAAGAATAAAAACTAAACTGAGTTATTTGTCTTTGACCGAGCAGCCTTGTGTTCTTGCACCGAGAGCACTACATCTTCTACACAATTCATGCTCAACGGCTAACCCTAAATTTAATATTCATTCCTCTTTAATTAATACTTACATTTTACTCGAAAGTAGTTAATTTTCATATCTGGGATATCTTCAAATCTTCTTTACTTGAACTAGAAGATATTCTCATATATTATTCCTTTATTCAGTCTCCACCAGTTACTATGTGACACATCAAACCATCTCATATACTTAATCTTCAGACGTCTTTCTAATTCATGTGGCATAATTTCTTAGGTGTGTTTAGCTGTGCATAACATAAAGCATGCTAACAACATTCAGAAAGTAATGCTGAAATAAAAGTTAAATAAAATCTGAAATTAGACAAAGGGAAAGGAGGTGAAGAAACAAACAATTAATGCCCCATTAGGCATTTGCTATTTGGAGTCAGTTAATTAAAACGGAAACAAGGCAAATTAAACACGTCTTTATTGTCTTCTTACAATTATGTTCCACATGACAACAACAAAGACAATATTTGCTGTTAGTTTAATGCATCTCCCAACGACGTATATAGCTTTGCGTTCAGAAGCTGGGATACGCGACGACGATGCGGACTTTTCGTGAGATTTGAACTGATACGATCGTATAAATAAGATCGTCTCGATCTACGAGGACCCCTATTGTGACCGCTGGCCACGCGTATCACGTACCTCGCCATGTTATTCCCGCTTATGTTGGAGTATTTTTTTATCGAGTTTTACATTCCAAAAACAGGTTGGGAATCTAGTTTCCGATTCGCCACAAGTATGAATCAAATAAATATTTAAAATAGTTACATGGTTAATGGGCGCGCATTAAAGGCTAGATATCATCCTCATGTACATGCCAGCTCTTTGCACGCTATTTGAGCCATCTTCACTCCTTTTCTATTCTTTATAGACAATAATAATGGAAAAATCCCTTCTCATATGCTCCATTTAATACTATACAAACTTAAATTAATAGTACTATTCCAGAGTAAACGCAATCATTTGTTTATATATATATGTGAAATTGTGAATGTAACCATCCCTATCCCGCTTTCGGCACATGCGTTTATGATATGTGCTTAGTGCATATGCTTCTAATTTTACTAATTCCCTATATTTAAATATAAAATATATATAGGAAAAAAATAAAAAATTTAGGGAATAAGATACAACATTTTTTTTGTTATTGACATATCCCACAAAATTCAGTTCATATTATTTGTTAACGAAAATGATGTAGTATTTGAGAGAGAAAAAATTATGGCTTGCAAATGTTCTCAAATGTCCAAAAAACCTTTAGTGAATGATATGATTAACATTGAAAAATATAATCTCTTACGAAAATAAACTCTGTATCTTATTTTAACATATAGATGAGAAAATGCAACTCTATATATAGTTACAAAATCATACAATATATGAGAAAATCATACAATTAAGGAGGAAAATGAAAATATATGAGAAAATGATTGTAATGGCGATATCCTTGTAATGATTGAGTGAGATATTGCAGATACTCTTTCCTTACATCAACTTCACACCCTTTTTGGACCCATGTGGTAAATCAACATATATATATATATATATATTCACAATTCTAACATATTCGATTGTGTTTCTCTCTTTTCAATCTTACATCTCACGGTACTAACCCAAACCATGAACCCTAATCATGACAAACCAATACTACTACTTATATTATTCACTCTTCTTCTCCAACTTCCAAACCCTATCAATGCATCACCATCCCCACCCATAACGGCTATTTACGCCTTCGGCGACTCCACATTGGATTCCGGTAACAACAACTACATCCCTACTCTTTTCCGGAGCAACCATCCACCCTACGGTAGATCCTTTCCGGCCAAACTCTCCACCGGAAGATTCTCAGACGGAAAACTCGCAACCGACTTCTTAGCCTCCTCTCTTGGACTCAAACTCACCTTACCAGCTTACCTCGACCCTTCGGTCAAACCACTTGACCTTTTGACTGGCGTTAGTTTTGCCTCGGCCGGAGGTGGTTTAGATGCTCGCACGGCCATGCTATCGTTGACTTTGACCATGGACAAGCAATGGAGTTACTTTGAGGAGGCGGTAAGTAAGATGAAGAGTGTGGTTGGAGAGTAAGAGGGTGATTAAGAATGCTTGGTTTGTGATTAGTGCGGGGACTAATGATATGATCTATAACATTTATGATCATGTTCTTGGGAGTTTTATCTCGGTTTCGGATTATCAAGACTATCTACTTAGAAACGTCGAAGCTTTTGTCCAGGTTTTTTTTTTTAGCTACGTCCAACTTTTAAGTTGTTTATTTATTTTAATAATATAGGCAGATTCTCAAAGAATAATCACATAGGCTATTATCTCTATAGAATTGTATATATGTTAATAAGAAACGAAATGTCCTAGTCGTATGGATCCCACCCATTAAATTACTTGAGTAAGACATATAAGGCTCTACGCATTCTGCTAATCTAACAATCAGATTAAATTCCTTTTTGTTATTATTTTAGACAATTTTTTAACTTTTTCATCCAATTGTATTTTTTACAATGTTGAATGTTATGAACTTTTCTGTACGGGTTGAAAAAACTCAAAATGGGCCTCAGCCCATAATTTGCATTCTTATTATTTTTGGTCAATTTTACATGTTTTAGTTATGGGCTTACTTTTATGTTCGTTATTTAGATCATTTAGGCCCATATATTATATCTGCAATTTATACTCTCATACTCATAGGCTCATAGCGAAGAGACTGACCTAGTAGATACATAGATCTCCATATAACAGCTAAAACATGTAAAACTCTAACGTATATTTTAATCTTCCAAATGCTCAACAGAGACTACACGACGCAGGAGCACGAAGGATTACAGTAGCGGGACTACCACCAATAGGATGCCTTCCGGTGCAAGTAACACTTGGTACTGTCACTCTCCCTCGGATCTTTCATCACCGGATCTGTACGGAAAACCAAAACTCTGATTCTCAAATATACAACCAAAAGTTACTGAAGTTAAACTTCCGTCTCAGTCAGAGGCTTCAAGGCTCCAAAATCCTTTACCTCGACATCTACACTCCAATAATGGATATGATCAAACATCCTAATAAATACGGTAAGTAATTTACTCTTTTTTTAAAAAAATTATTTGAGTTTTATACACACGAAAATTTGTTAATTGTGGCGTAAATATTTTGTTTTTAACTTAATGACTTTGGTATGATTAAATGTAGGATTGGAAGAGACGATAAAAGGATGCTGCGGAACGGGGTTCATTGAAGCAGGACCTCTATGCAACTCATTGTCTAAAACTTGTGAGGATGTTTCAAAGTATTTGTTCTTCGATTCTGTGCATCCTACCCAAAAGGCTTACTCTGTCATTGCTACTTACGCCTTACAAAAGTTGTTGCCTCTCCTCTAATTTTTTTATCATTGATATATGCAATTTTTTTTTAAAATGTTATCAGGTCCACAACACTTTTCAAGCTAGTTGACAATATATAACGTTTTGATTTTGTTAGTACGGTTCAGTTCCCTCTCCAAACTAACTGAAAATTAATTCTTAGTGAATAAATTTTGAGTCTCGATAGAATGGAAAAAATAGTTCTGATTAAAAGAGATTTTAATGATGATGTGGGTCATCGTCTATATGTTATTTAGGTGTAATGAAGAAAAAATGTATTGTAAGAATTCTAAGATGTCAAATACTAACAACAAACGGATCTTCCACTTTACATATATATGATACAAATTAACAAAGACACAAGTAGACACAAGACAACAAAAACCTTCCGTAGTTTTTTGATTCCCTGAAAAATATGTAATTAATAGTATACTATATAGTACTACAATATAGCCAAATCGTATTCAAGGCCCGAGATGGTAAGGAAACGATTATATGCGAATAACAAATATCTTGTTGTCCATCGAGGAGATTAAGAGTCAAGACACATATCTATGGCAAGTACATCTGTCTTCTTGTCTTTCTTTTTAAATTACTCTTTAGAAAGTCTTATGAGAGAAGAAACAAATATGTTAAGAACTTTTGTCGTTATGAAACAAAAGGACTAAAGGAGTGGTATTGTCAGGAAAAATATACCAAAAGAGAGGTACCAAATTAGAAATGGAAAGAAAAATCGATCTTTTTAGTTGGGTTTAAGTATATCACAAATCCTAAATGTTAGATAAATCTCAACTGTTCTTCAAGGATGTTTAGCCTAGAGGGGTATAGAAAAGATCTTTTGCATTACTGTTGACCATATAACTACCAATAATTAGGTTCTCAAGAGGGTTGAAAGGAATTTCTCACTACCGTTTAATGATTCTTTGACCTTAATTTAAATGGAGAAATATATGCATATTAGATGCTCTACTCACATAATGAACTTGATTGTTAAGGATAATTTTGCTGAATTAGATGCTAATGTCTCAGCCAATACGTAATGCATTTTAATGTTTGATTATCTACAACAAAATTTAGATCATTTAAATTGAGAGTTGATCTAGGAAAGTTGACAACGGAGTTAGTTTGCCGTTAGATGTCAAAACACGATGTAATCTTAACATAATTGATGTTGACATGGGTACCTAAGTACAAGTTAGCATTTGATAAGATAGAGACAGAAAACAGGTTATCGAGATCAATCCTAACATTGCGATTGCATATATGCTTCACTGATTTAATGTTAATACATAAATTTACTGACAAGATCTCCATGTTAGGGGAAAAGGATTGACTTAGGATACTTGTGTGAGAGTGAGTGAAAGCGGAAACTACGCATACATTTGCAACGTCTCACAACGAGACACAACCAAGACAACGTGCAATGTCTTGTAACTCTCAAAACCATATAGACTCATAATCTATTTCTTGGTTATTATTCAGGATAAAACAATTACACAAACCAACTCGATCACAAACTTTTATATTTAAATAAGCATTTAACTTCTTGACAAAACTATATGAGAAAAGGACAAGAACAACGTTAAAATGTCTCTATTATAACCTTAGTTATGGGTCTTGTCGCAAGTATGCAACGAATAATAAACAGCAAATAAGCGTCTTCCATCAACAAGTACCTCAAGATCTCACTTAGAATATACATATGTTGTTATATATATATATATATATATATATATATATTCACAAAGTGAGATCAAGGGGACTTGCCAAGACCGAAATATTTCTCTTTTTAGGATCATTTTGATCTTCTTTCTTAATGGCTCGACCGAGTTTTGATGAACTAGAAGAAGATAAAGAAAGAGACAAACCGTTGATATCTTCATGATCATCATGTTCTTTTTCTTCATCATCTAACAAGAAGTCTCCAAGGTTGTTGTGAGACCGAGGTACCTTAAGGGACAAGCTTAGATCCAAATCTTGGTCCAACTTATTGCAATCATCTGACAGTAACAATATCTTCCTCTTCAAAACTTTCTCCTTTACTTCTGCCACTCTAGGATTTTCCTTTTGATTAGAACTTAATGTGGTGGCAATATGATCTTGTGGCCTTGATGCGGTCGAAGATTTGTTAAACGTTTTCATACCTTCAAGTATACTTCTATGAATACTTGGAACTGATTCACCTAGTACTCCATTGCTCGCTTGAGCAGCTTCATTAGAATTGATTCGAAACGAAATAGTTTTATTTTTATCATCGAGAATGCTATTACTAACTCCACGAAACCTATCTCCAGACTGTGAGCTAAACAGTGTTGGTCTTGTTCTTGTACTGTCTCCTGCTGTTAAGCCTCTCCAAGGGCTACGGTATACCTGGCGTCTATGGTCCATCCACGAACCACCACCGTATCTATATTGATGATATTCCAAGTTATACACAATGAATTTTAACACATATATATATATATATATATATATATATATATATAGGTACAAAATTAATAAGCTAAAGATTATGTAAATACCCTAAACTAGTAGAAGGCCTTTGATCAAAACTTTGTAGCATTGGAAGTTGGCCAAGGTTGTAAGTGTAACCAGCTCCGTGTTCAAACGAAAATACTTGATCTCCTGAAGTAATAAGAAAATGAAATATAAAGAAATCAACATATTAATTTCTAATTCATTTTTAAGAATATGATCAAATTCCAAAGAAAGCCCTAAATTAAAACATAACCTTAAAAAGGTAATTTACCTTGATTTGGTTCATCTGTCTTCTTGCTTCTGTACATCTAAGTAAAAATAATGAAGGTGGAAATATGAGTTTTAGGTAAAAAATCTAAATGATGTAGATAGATATATAATATAGTGTATACATGTATGTTTGCAAAACCTGAAGATGGCTCTTGACATGGGCAATACATAGCCCCTTGACGTTCATCAGTTGAAGAACAAGCTTCGGTGTGGCTCCTGCTCCAACAAGAAAACCCTATAAATTCTAGATTCCATATATGCATTGATCTTAAAGATTTTGATTTATATATATAATGGAAACTCAACTATCTGGTCCACCCAATCTCTCCATAGCTTGAAGAAAGCGGAGATGGAGCTCAGGTGTCCATCTCAGCCTTGGAGTTTTTGAGCGGTTGTACGGCCTAACCGACCTAGCATTTTTATTGATCTGATCATTATTATGATGGTGACTCCCACTCTCTTCCACATAGCTATTGCTGGATGGGCTCTGATCTACTGATATCTCTTCCTCATCTTTGTTGTCTTCTTTCTTGTTAGTGGCTTTGAATTTGTTAGATGGGCAAGTCTTGGAGTTTTCAGAACTTTGGCTGCTTGATCTCATCTTGGTCTTTAGCTTTTTGGCTGTTTTCTTGTTGTTTGTTTTTTGGGTTTGAACCTACTTTTTGGTCTATCTTGGATTCCCTGGACAAAGTTCAATCAAAGCTCACACACTAACACATATATGTGTTCGGAATTTAAGGTGAAGACTTTTGAAGGTCTGTGTGTATGACTTTTGATGCTTGTATCCATCATTCCTTTTTCCCTCCCTTGTCCTCCAACTCTACTATATATTGAATAATATGTATATGATGACAGCGGATATTCTAAATTCTATTTAACATATAATTTTTCAATAATTTTATACATCTTAGGCAAATATAGATCTAGATTTATACCTCATGACAAAATAAAATGGTATTTTTACTTCTAATAAACATTAGTACTGTACCATTCCAGTCATATATAAAAGAATATTTTAAAATAAAACTTAAGAAATGATACTTATTAACTTAATTCCTTCAATTTTTGAGTCTCGTGATAGGGAAGTGAAAAGAAACTCAAGAGGAGTAGTAGATAGAATTTGTCTAAACTACCATAAGCGAGTGATCTATGTTCTCTTTTGATTTAACACGACTTCTTGTTCAATTCGAACTAGCTTTTGCAATATAGGAAGAAGGCAACATTAATGAGGCATACACATTAACTAGATAAATGAAACTTCTTCCATCGTGTTACAACTCATAAATTAAAATGACTAGAAAAGGGAAAGGTTAGGGGATGGGCTCGTGACTTCCAAGCCAAAGCTGTGAAACAGAAAAAAGAAGAAACCAAAAAGCATGATTTTTTTTTTAAGAGAGAGAGAGAGGTGCTTGGCTAGGCTGGGCTGTCTTCACTGAGAGACACGAGAAGAAAATATTGCTACTTGTTTCTGTCACCAACGACAATCACGGATTTGTCTCCATCTCCACTACTCTTACTATTTCATATAATGTATAGTTATCTACACATGCGTCTCTGTCTCTCTCTATACATGCAAAAGCTACATCTCTCTTTTCCATATTAACCCATTTTCATTATTATTAGGATATATAACATCATAGTTTAAGCTGAAAAATCACATGAATTTTCCGGCCTGTGTCACAGAATTGAACTTTAGATTTGATTACGATCAGTTTTGTACGTCCACACACGCAACTAGTTGATTTAGTTTGGAAACCAGAGTTGAGTAACTAGTACTAAACAATAGATATCTAATTAAGTATCCAATCAAAAAATTTAACAACAAAAAATAAATATTTCATATAAACATTCAAGAATCTGTTAATTATGTCTATGAAGCTCCAAAATTCAACTATTTAAAGTTTTAGTTGACAAAAAATTCTAAAAATTAATATATTTTCACTTTAATTTTGACATATATTTTGTCTCTGTGTGGTGATTCTCTGATACAAAGAGTTTAAAGACTAGTATTAATCTCATTTCATAACTTAAAAAGAAAAAACTAAGATGATGTAGGTCTTCTCTGATCATGGTATGATATATAATTTACTCAACATTGTATGTATCTCTAACATAAGCTGGAGAACTTTTCTTGTAAATCAAATGCAAGTAATGTGTCAAAATTCATGAACGGCAACAAAAAATAAAATAAATAAATAAATAAATATTTATATATGTATAATATTGTCGAAGTCATTTGTCAAATAAATTAGGTATATGACATTTCTTTCTTTTTCCAAAATCTTTTTGGGAGCCCAATGTCCAGCCGTAATTGCATCTTCGTCGTTGTTATTAATTCTTGGCAATAATTAAAATTGTCGTATTTAGGTTTTATGTTATTGCAATAGTCTTTTTTTTTGGACAACCTGTTATTTCAATAGTCATTTACGTTAGAATGACGTTCTTCGTATCTACCCTATACAAATCCTAGCTACTTCCATCCTCAGACAACCCATGAGCAATCTATACGACCCAACAAAGAAACTCCCCAACAAATACCAAATGCTTAGGAAACTTTAATATAAAGTTATAAACCATTTGAATATTGTTTTTTTTTTTGAAAAGAGCCATTTGAATATTGACTACTACACTAATTCTTTTTTACACAATTCATTTTACTCGACACATATATTAATCATTGACATATATATATATATATACGTCAGCGTTGACAAAAGTCTTCGGTAGTGTCTTGCAAATGTATATAGAATGATACTCTCTCAACTTTTCCAATTATCATGGACCGATTCATTTTGAATGTTGTTTTATCATTTTTCACAGATATTAAAAATTAATTGAAATACATCTATATTTTTGTTAATTAAATAACACTTTATGAAACAAATGAAGTATTTTTTAGACTGTATATGAAATTTCTCAACTTTTCAAAATTTTGGAACCTATCATCTTTTGAACCATGTATAGCTTAAACTAAAGATCTTATGAGATGTATACTAGATTTAGGACAGAATCTAAAACTTTGTGTGCCATAAATGTTTATAAGAACATTTGCAAAAAGAAAAAGTTTCATAATTTGAAAATTTATGTATTATATATATAAATTTTTGGAGATAAGATCAATGTTTTATTGGACTTGATCCAGATCTGATCATGACTGGACTCATGAAGCATGAAGCATGACTAGACCGAAGAAAATTGCAAGTTTATACAACATTTTATTTAAAATAATGTGTGTCAATACATATTTATAATCAAACGAAGTCTGAACGGAAATTATTTTATTGGGAAAGAATAAGTTGGAGTAGAGGAATATAATACTATATGGTACGTATTATGCATTGGCATGCATGAAATAGCCACTGCATCTAATTTATCAATCAGTATCGCCCAATAGTTTAGGTATTGAAACCACAATTTCATACTCCCTCTTCCCTCTGTTTCACAATAAGTGTCGTTTTAATTTTTTGCACACAAATTAAAAAAACATTTAATTTTACATATTTTCTATAGAAAAAAATCATTACCCATACACATAATTATATTTCAACTAATAAAAATTAAACTGGAAAATAAAATCAATAAATTTTACATTAAAATCCTAAAACGATACTTATTTTGTAACAAATTTTTTTCTTTCTAAAATAACATTCTTTGCAAAACGGAGGGAATACTTATTTATTCTTAGTCTCTTAGTCATTATTGTATCGTTTTTTGGTCTGGCATTATTATATTACCAGGAGGACAAAAGTCGTGTTGAGTTTTATTTATTTATAGAAACGAATAAAGTTTGGAACTCGTCTCGGGAGAGGGCAATTTCGTGGAATTTTAGGTTGCTTGTCGAATTTAAAAAGATGAATTTTTTTTTTGAAACTAAAAATATGAGAATTTCATTTCATGTATTCGATGCGTATAAATATAATTTCAATTTTTGGGAGTACTAAACTCAATGATCTCAACTGGACACATGGAGGGAAAGTTGCTATTTTCTTAGTAATATTTTAGTTTTTTTTTGTTCACGACCGATTTATAAATTTACCGAATAGTAAAGTCTTATGAGATATTTTTAAGAGTTTTATTTTTCCACTCTAATCATTACCTGATTTTTCATTCAAATTAGGCTATCTATCTAAATGGTCTTTATGATTCATATGACTCATGAGAAACACATTGATTTCATTAGCGAAAAGATGAAATTATTTCGGAAGTGTTCTCGTTCTCCCAGTAGCGACCCTGAAAGGAAGTGGGACAAGCATTGGCTTTCGGCCCTTAAATATATCAACAAATTTTTGACTTTATAATTTGTTAAATACCTTATACACCATGTTCCAATCCCCACAAAAAGCAGCCTATTTTTTTTCTTCGCTTCTCGACTTTCAAAACTTAAAACCGGCACTGCGTTCTCCGTGGAAAAATCTTTGATCTGGAGACCATCGAGCATTTTTTCATCTGAAGCCAAGTAAAAATATTGTTTTCACCATTTTATTTTAATTATTTTTATAGAGTAAAATTTTTGTTTAAAAATTTTTATTTTAAAATTTCAATACAAAAATTTATTTATTTCATATGCTATATAATTTTTTATATTTTTAGTCAATTTTCTATTAATTAAAATATGGATTATGTGTATAAGTAATGATATTTATATTTAGAAAATTTATAAATTAAATATTTTCTTAATTTATATGTAAAAATCTAAAATGACAATTAAAATTAAGCAAATGAAGTATATTCCTTTTCATTTAGAAAAAATAAGGAAAACTTAAAATGGGCTTACCTTCAAACTTTTTTTTTTGTTAACATGAACAAATTGATTTTCTTTTTTGTCTATGTATTTAACTGTGTTTGAATAAATTAATGGCCATCGAAACCAAAATTTTATATATCGGAAAACATTAGATCCAATAAGAATACAGATGATCCAGTTTTCTTGACTAATATATAATATGTCTGAATCCACTTTAGATTAAAACAAATTATTTGAAATAAGGAATGTCATAGTAAATTAGAAAAGAAAATAATTTCATATATCCTTTTAAGGGAAGAAAAGATACATGAATATAGACAAATGAGGTAAACCTCAAACTTGTCAAACACATTTTTTTTTTCTTTATTTTACCAAACATGTATTCAAACATTGGTAAATAAAATTTTTGATTTTAATTATCAAACGCTTTTATTTAAGTCTACCGGAGATATCAGAGTTCCCTCTCCGATGTATCGGAAAACAAGACGAACACCTAACAAGACCTTGCACAGTGCAAACCGTACAACTCATAAATCCAGTTTTATTCTCCGACAAGATCTTGTGGCTACCATTACATATCTCGCAAACAACGAACCTCCACCCTCTGCATAACTCACAGTTCTCACTGAATCTTCCATCCGACGGTGGTAACTCTCCGACCATCTTCCTCAGCTCGTCGCTCTCATTCAACTTCTTGATCTCCTCTGTCCCTCCTATGAATCTCCCGCCGATGAAAACCTTAGGCAACTCCACCTTCTTTGTCCCGAAAACGGCATGCAACTCCTCGTGAAACCTTGAGTCCATCGTCAAGTCTCGCTCGTCTATAGGGATACGGAGCCTCTGGAGGATGGCTCGAACGGCTCTGCACTCCTCGAATGTTTTGCGTACGATACGGAGGCTGGTGTAGTAGAGAACCACGCCTCCGTGGTCGGTGGAGAAGAGCGTCTTCGTTGTAGAGATGAAACCGTGGATCTTGGGGTTCCTTGGCTGGTGAAGGACATGAAGTCTTGGAGCATATGGTTCCAGCGATGGTTCGTTGTCGTCGCGGAGAAGGTGGTGAATGTCTTTGAAAGAGGAGCATGAGAAACTTCTCGACCATTTCGGCGTGTCCGGCGAGACTTCGTGACGCCTTCTTCGTAGACGGAGCCAGTTCCAGAACATGATGGTGTAATAAGGCAAATCAAATGCATGCAGAGAAGGTGAATGAATAAAGAGTTATTTATTGCCTATGTGAGTTACTGAATTAGAAAAGGATCTTACTAAAGTTTAGAATATATATCTTACCCAAAATGGCTTAAACATTCCTAGTCTGTTTTCATATTAAATTGACTAACATTTTTGGTAATGACTTTTTTCAACTTGACTCAAAATTAATATTTTTTCGGCTAACAATTTCAAGAATAAATAAGAGTACATTGATATAACATGAAAAGTGAATTTGACTATGTTTTATATGATAAAGCCTTATTTCCTAACAAATAACTAAATCCGTTAATTTTTTTTTTCTGTATTTGATTTTTCTGCAAATTGTGTACTTTTATAATTACATGTTATTTTCTTTTCAAAATTAATGTATTTTTGAGGAACATAAATTTAATATTTAAAGATTGAATCTGATACAACCCCGTTTATTGAGTACAACATCCAATAAATTTTAATCGAAATCGGATTTGTACTCGACTTTGTATCCCCGTTTTCGGTTTTCTATTATAGTATTATAGTATAATAATATAATTTTCTTTTTAAAATCCAATACAACCCTTATAGTTCATGTACTCAACAAGCTTGGCGGTTAGGAACATTTCATACCATATCTGCTCATCAAAGAAAAATCAACTAAAGAAATGTTTCAGTAGCATAATTAGATCCTACTTATTTCATGTGAATCAAATCATGAATATAACTTCTTCTCTTGGTAATACAAATAAGTTTGTTCATAAACCTTAGGTTTCAACTTGATTGTTAAATTTGAAAATAAAATGATGTGAAACGACTTATTTTATTAATTTCATAACTTTTTATATCATTTACTCTAAGTGGAATGAAGTACTCATTCTATCAAATTCCAAAACCATTCAAAAAAAATTTTACAAGAAACATTTATAAATATTCCTTTCCAATTTTGATTTGGAATACATGGAATGAATATATTTTTATTTTTAACCAATTTCATTTTATTTCACTAATTTTCATTCCATTAGTTATATTTCATAGTCATCATTTACAGTCTTAAACTTTGAATCTATCCTAAACAAATATTTCATTTCCTTTCACAGAAGCTTCCATAGTTAATTTTAGTTGAAGCACTAACCTGGAGATATACTCAAATGGGTTTAATGCATGACTAAACTAAATTATCTATCTTCAGATCAAGATATACTCAAATGAGTTAATGCATGACTAAACTAAATTATCTACTTCAAATCAAGCGGATCAAAAGGTAAAATTTTTCAGTGTTAATCATTAAAAGCAAACACAATTGAAGAAATGTTCTAATAGCTCAAGACCATGCAATTAATTGATGTGATCGTATCGTGATTTATGAATGTTTTTTCCAAAAAAGACTATGCAATTATTTAAATTATGAAACTAATATAATTTCTTCTTAGTGTTTTTAAAACCAAACCGGCTAGCAAACCATAAATATTTTGGGTCATAAGTCATTGTGGTTCAATCGGGTTTGGTAGAATTAAACTGAATTTAATGATATTTTGTAAATAATATGCATATTCTTACAAAAATATATTATATCAAATAAAATGTTCAATAGCTATAATGTTTTGAAAAACTTCAAAAATAACAACTAAAATGTTACAAAACTAATAAAATAATTTAATAGTTCAAATCTAAAATCAATACGAAATCATATTTAAACTTCATTCTTCAGATCTTTATCATTCTAATTCTTAATCACTTTTTGAAAAACATATATACATTAGTTAAAAAATTATATTTTGAAATAAACATTTTTTTTTTAAATAAATTATACAAATGTCACAACCGTAAATGTTTCAGTTATTAAAGTCTTCAACACAAGTGATCATGAAATAAAATTTAAGCCAAGTAAAAAGTAGACAAAAATAATATATTGATGTGAAAATTAAACTTTACGAATTTTGTGATTTGTGAGTTGCAAAGACGTCAAAAGAAAAAGACGAGAGACTATACTTTTATTAATCTTTCATAAGTCTTATTTTTTCACTGTAAAAGAAAAAAAGTTAATTATTTTATCAACAAAATTTTAGTTTATATACGAATCAAGGTTTGATCGGTTCATTGGATCACTAGTTCCCAGATTTTTGACGGTTCTATACAAAATTTTAACCGGTTCAGCTTTAGTTGGGTTTTGGCATTAACCGAATGCAGATTGTTGTATGGTTCATCGTTCAACCCAGTCCAACCGTCGGTCCGGTTTAAAAAAACTGCTTCTTCTATACACTTCAGATGGTAAGCTTTAACCTTGGTAAGCTTTAGCCTCTAAACTTGCTCTCACTCCTTATGGGTTACTTGCAACACTAAACCATCTACTTTAGTTTCACCCTTGCTTACAGCATATGAAGCATCCGATTAAGGCCACAATTATATCAATTTAAACTAATGCAAAGGTGATATGTTCGAATGTAAAAGTAAATCAACCTTTATAAAAATTTGTCATGAATGTAATGATTGATATGTAACACCCCCTCCACGGGTAACTCTTGAATGTTTTTTCACTTTTAAAGCAAAACATACTCAAGACTGGTAGAACAAAATAGAAAAAAAAAATTAGTTGGACAACCGGCAAATCCTACTCAATGATGCCGGCGCCACCGTCGATATCAACGTCGCCCATCCCTGTGTCCTCCTCTTCTTCTCCACTTTCTTCATCGCCGCTAATTTCTTCATTGTCCATTCTTAGCTTCGCCATGTGTTCTGTCAGCATCTTATCATCTCGTTCACTCACCTGTCAGAACATAAATACAAAACATCAAAACTCTGCAAAATAAAGGAGCTATAAAGAAGATAAAGAAAAAGATACTCACAGCTCTAGGTGCCTCTTTAACGACGAGTTTGCCTTTGTGTTCCTCAATTATCTCAGTGCAAGCTACTATGGCCTCGTCTAGAATTTTAATCCCTTGGTCCTGTTAATTACACACACTTGTTAAGGGTAAGTGGGTCAATAAAACACTTGATGGTTTAACAAAAGACATATCTGCAAAGCTACATAATTGCTTTATTAAATTGCAATAATAAGGAGACGATCATGTAAATCATAGTTTCAAGATAGAAGATTGCCTAACCTTGTCAAGAGTATGAGTAGTAAGGACATACAGAGGTGGAGCAACCAATTTAATCTTAACAGGGCAGTTATCGTTTCCAGCAGCTTCAGCCTTTCTCATGGCCTCCTGAAATAACAACGATGTGTGAGAAAACCAAAAATGAGGTCATTGATATGTTTTATAAATAATCCAATACGGGTTTTACAACCTTGATGTGGACAACTCCGTCAAACTGAAAACATTTCAACTCGATATCAGCACGGATTTTCATTGGCTGTGGAGTCATTCTCCTCCTAATGTTCTTCACAAGGGCTTCTTTGACTTCTTCCGTAACAGCAGGTACAACTCTAGTCACCTAAACATATAAATCTCCAAAGATTAGCACCCAAGGAAGTTTGTAAACCAACAGCTAAAACAAAACAAAACCAAAGAACCAAACTATACCTCCTGCCCATCAGGACCAACTTCTTTGATCTCACGGGTGAGTGAACCCAACACAGAATCAGGATCAGTCACCAAGACCTTAAAGGCCTGAACAAAAAAAATAAAAAAAATGATGAGAAATAACCACCTACGAGGATGAAATAAAGCTCAACTCACAAGCTCTTACCTCAAAAGCATGACCATATTTACGATACAAAGGCCAACCAATGTTCACATACAACTCCTGCCAAAGCAAAACTCAAATCAATCAATACTCAAATATTACATCAGAAAACTATGATAGCTGCAGATGCAAAGATCTAACCACTATACTATATAACAGTTTCAGTCTCAGAGCTACTTTACGCAATATAACAGTTTCAAGCGTCAGCCTCACTCTTCCCACAAAGGTAGCTCCTTTAAACTATATAACAGTCTCAAGCCCACAAAGGTAGCTCCTTTACACTATTTAACAGTCTCAAGCCCACAAAGGTATCTACTTTAGATTAGATGCATCATTTGCATAATCAAATATCACTAAAGATTCAATCTTTTTACCTCCAAATCGATAGAAAGAGTCTCAGCCACGTGGCGCATGATAGAGTGAACGAGCTTGCTCTTGTTATACCTCTCTTCACAAGTCTGAATATCTTCCTCGCTAACCCTACGTTTGCTCAGATCAATGTAACCCCTCTCTCTGTCGACACGCAAAACCATGACGGGCTCGATTTTCCCGACTTTGATCAAGCTGCTGACACTTCGGATCCGACGGCGGGAGAGCTCGGAGAAGAGGATCATGCCTTCGGTGTTGTTGTACTCGAGGAGCGACACGTAGGCTCCCATGTCGGCGATGCTTTTGACCTGGATCATTACTGCCATGTCTACTTCCGGGTACTTGGCTTCGTACATGCGGCACTCTAGATTCGGTGTCGCCATGATTGGAAGATTGTTGTGGGAGCTGGTGGTGAATGCGAATTGGATAGACGGCGGAGAGATTTAGGGTTTTAAGCGACGGAGTAATCTGGCAGATTCTTTGAGATGGTGCAGGGAACAGAGACGAGGACGAAAAAAATAAAACGGAAATTTTGCGAAGCCAGACGGCGACGTTTGGAGAATTATGGAAATTCATTAGGTTTTAATTGGGCCAAAAGTTTAACGGCCCATATTGTTAAGTTCGATTAAGTCCTTTTTTGTTTAGTTATCAATAGGCCTGCAGATTTTCTGTTCATTTTTTTCAGTTATAATTTTGAAAAGTTAAGAATTTTAAATGGATTTTTAGTTTGGTTGAATAATAAAGAAATCAGTAAAAACTGGTAAAATTTAAATTTGTTTCGGTTGAAGTGTGGTTTGTTTCGTTTGGATAATTTTCAATAATTTATATAATTATTAAAAAAAAAAAAATTAATGTTTCTAGGACAGGAAAAGAAATCTGATGTTAGACCATAAAAGCATTCTAATGAAAATATTTATATTTAATTATGGATATTTTAAAATTATGAAATTATTCATTTAAGATATATAGTGTAAAAATTTGATGATATTGAGATATATACTATTAAGCACTAATATATTTTTTGACTTACAAGATCAATATATAGGAAAATTAATATTAGGAAAAAAACCATTACAACAATATTTAGGAATTGAAAATATTTAAGCACCTTTTTCTTGAGCTACATAAATATTTAAGTACTAATTTATTAGTTTATAATATTTTGAGAATTTTAGTGAGATGCCCACTCCTAATCGACCAGTTTCTTCGGCTGAGTTTTAACTGGGCCGTTAGAGCGTATAGTTGTCATCAATATAAGCCCATATGATAACCATCCAGGCTTTCAAATAATAATATCGAGCGACCCCAATTGAAAGATACAAAAGTTACGTTGCTTATTCGTAAGAACTACATAGCTGAGGGGGTGCAATTGAAATCTCGGTTGATTGAATCAACGACGGATGTAAATCAAAGAACAGCGACCGGGACTGCAACCGTGACGAGCACACACCTCTTCGTCTCCGTTGAGATCCGTCAACATGGCTGGGACGCTCTGGATCCCGAGGTTTCTCCTCATCACTCTCGTCCTTATCCCCTTCGGAGTTAACTCTCAATGCGAGTTCAGATTCAATCGACGCAACAAGGTCTTTGATTTCAATTTAGCTTCTTCGATTCGGAATCACCCTCACGGTGCTCTCAGCGAAGATGGGTACTTTTCAAATTTCATAAAGTTTCAATTTTTACATTATTTTCGATCCATGCTACTTTCGTCTTCTTCTTATACTAAACGTAAATGTAATTGGATGATCAGGTTTTATAGAGTGGAAGCGAACAGTACCGTGCTATGGTTTCAGGTTGTCTTCTCTACATCAGGTTTACACTTTGTTTCTGTATCATTTATATGCTGTTAGCTGGTTACTTCAAGGGAAATGAATAGATAGGTTCATGCAACTGTTAATGAAGAAAGACACAAGATTTTGTTTAGGAAAGTCTTTGACTTTAGGTGGTTGCTATACTGCCCTTTGTGTGTTTACACTAGACAAGTGTGATTTATGATTGTTACCTTTGTTCTTGTGGAGCAGCTTTGTGACATGCTTATTTTCAATCATGATCCTCCTCGATGTGTTGGTTGCCAAGTAAGTTTTTTCGTCACTTCACATTGTCTTGATTAATCTTTCAACAAGAAAGAAAGAGAGAGAGAGTTTTTATTTCTAAAAATTTGAAAATCTCAATCAGTCTCTACGACTTTCCTTTTTTCTTCACTTAGGATTGCGGAGGTCCATCACACTGTGGAACATCGTGTAGTGCACTCTTGTCAGAAAATGTAAGAGGTAAAAACTACAGCATGTGATTTCTAATGTATCTTATGAGGCTCTGATTTGAATATTGATAAGGTGCAGATATTGCATACAATGTGATTCTGTTGATTTACTTCTCTTATCATTGGCAGGATATGATGTATGCACTTCTCTTGGGCATCCCTCAAGCTCAAAAGTTGATGTTATTGGTAAGTTTTAAGATATGTTTGTGCAAAATAGAGACTATTTTTCTCTAGTCGCTTCGCTTGTACTGATGGAATCATGGCATTGTGTGTGCGTCCTAAGTTGGGAAGGAAGCTTTTTATTGTTTTTACTCTCAGTACTGTCTCAGAGATTTTTTGTTTTGAATACTGTAGATAAAGAGGATCCTGGGAAAGGCATCATGGTTAAGATGTTAGCTGGAAGTAGTAACCCAAATTGCTCACTCTCAGTTTCTGTTATCTGCCAGAAAAATACAGTTGTTGTAAGGATTTTGTATATCAGACGTTTCTTTGAGTTTGATTCTAGCAGTTTCTAGTACCTAATAAGGTAAACACCTCATTCACCTTTTCTATTTCTCAGGGACCACTCACTCTAACGAAATCTGGTACCTGTCATTATGTGAGTCTTCAGTAGCTCACCTGTTTGCTCTTTTTTTCCTATAGCTTTAAAATTACCAATGTCACATTAGAAATTGGATAAACGCTTCTTACTTCATTGAGAGCAGGAAACAGATAGGACTACTTTCGTCTCCTTAGAACATGCTCTGAAATTTTGAGTTTTATTAGCATCTCAATATCTTTATTTGCAAGAAGTATGGACTCTGGCTAGTTATGGAAATGCTGATGTTATGGTATTGTTCTAGCCACTGGAAAGACATATGACATGAGTAAGAGAGCATTTGAAGCTTAATCTGCATTGTCCGAGACAGTGAACTGTAGAGTATGTAGGAATTAAAACAAATATTATTGAAGATATTATTTACTTATGAAACCGAAGATATTATATTGTTTCTCTCATTCATTCAACTTAAATTTGGGATCTTATTTCACTGGATCACTGGCAGGCTACTGAGATGCGACATCCTTCCGGTTGTGCAGTAGCTATATCCGGCCATGGTAGTGGATGGAGCTGGTTTGGTACCTTACTAATCATGTGAGCACATCACATTACTAAAAAAGATCTTATATGTAGGAATTTGATGTAATTGTTCTGATCTTTTTTCAGTATCTTATGTTTATTTGGAGCTTATCTGCTGGGTGGTGCATTATATCGTTATTTCTCCCTTGGAATTCGTGGCATAGAAGTATGTTTTCACTAACTTCCTTGCATATGTTAGATTTTTCTCATATACTGACTGATTCTATCACAACTGAAATTATACAGGTAATCCCAAATTCTGATTTCTGGGTCACTGTACCTCACAGAATACAGGCATTGTTCTCTGTTTCTATATACTCTTTTCGTTGTGTTATGAATCTAAGAATTACATTCAATAAGATTTACTGTTTCTCATCGTCGTGCAGAGCTGTATTGGTTCACTATTCCAGAGATTCAGGGGTTCAAGTCATGGCCAAGTCCAACGAGCCTCATATTCGCAGGTCAACTTCTGAGCAGTCACCGACTCCTCTATGTCACAAATCTTCGAAGTTGTTGCTTTTGATCTCTTAAGAAACAGAAGAATCTTGTTCATTTGATAGAAACATTGATAAGCCGACGTGAATCTGCAGCCTTTCCCGTTTCCCAGTGACTGCTCTTTAGTGATTGTTGTCGCAGTTTGTTGATGAGGCTGGTTTTTAAAAGTTATGCTAACAGCTGCGTTGATGTTTTAAACGCATTGTTCTTTCTTATATATTCTTTCATACTATATAAAGCTTGTTTGTAGAATCTCCTTTTTTTCTGACATTCCGGTCCGTTGTGTTTGCCATGTTGTGGACTAATCTTTCTAGAGTCAGTTCTGCTAGGACTGGACCGGCATAACTTCTTTCCAACAAAGCTCTTACAATTTCGACAAACATCTGCTAAGTTGTTTTGTTGGGGTGAAGAGTGTGTACAAAGAAGAACACTGAGAGCCAACTACTTGAGCTTGAAATCTCAACAAATTCTCAACCAACTCCACTCTTCATTTCATGTTAGACTCTCTGCCACTACATATATGTATTTAATACTCAAAATTGTTTTATATTGTTTTCTAAGTAACATAAGACTAAAGTGAAAGACAGTGATATGTCATCTTTACAAGTCCATCATATGTATGAAAAACACCTCAAGGACACTTAGCTTAGAAGCCAAGTAAAGTTACACTTTCCTCAACCTCTATCAATCATCATCTCAAATTATTGTTAGTTTTGTTTTCATGAACACAAATACTAAAAAACAAACCGACACTTACATTTTTGCTTGTTAGAGTATACAAGCTTGTTAGAGGATACAAACATAAACTTAATTAAACACACGAACGTATAAATTAATATATAATAACAATTGTTAATTTGTCATTAGCAGATATATCTTACGAATACAAATCATTAGTTAGGACTTAGGAGGCATGGCAACCACTCTGTTGCGTCAACATTTACCTACTCATCACCCTTAAGTATTATTATTATTTTGCTTATTCACAAATTTTCATCATCAAATATAATCCTAACCATATTATAAACTACCTAATCCTTGTACAATAATCATCTTTTGGCATCCTCCTTCCAAGTATTATTTGCAGGTTGAGTAGAATGAGATCATCAAGAACTCAAAGTGTTCATTTCTTAATTTTATCTTCTCTTTCCCTAATACTAATTATCACATTTTGAGTACTGAAATCACATTTTAAGACACTTGATTCTTCTTACTCTTTCTCAAACCTAAGACATGAAACCTTCATCACCAATGTCATTCACTTCTTCTTCACTTTCTCCTTCACTTCCAAGAAAAACCCGTCTCTCTCCTTACCTCTTCACACTCTTAACATTCATCCTCTTCGTCTGTGTTCTATATGGTGAAGACTTCATGTGCATCTTTGGCCAGCTTGAGCCCACTTTTAACCTCCAACCTTCTCCAACACCTGGAAACAAGAAAACAGAGAAGCTTGCGTTTGCCATTGGTAAAACAGAGGAAAACTGTGACGTGTTTAGTGGGAAATGGGTGAGAGATGAAGTTTCCCGACCACAGTACGAGGAATGGGAGTGTCCGTACATTCAACCTCAGCTTACGTGTCAAGAACGCGGCCGTCCCGACAAAGATTACCAGTTCTGGCGGTGGAAACCCAATCACTGTGACCTTCCCTCGTAAGCTTTTTCCCTCTATATCACTCTGTTTCCTCTGTTTTCTCTGTTTCTGACATGTTGCTCTGTTTCCTCTGTTTCATAGATTCAACGCCACGTTGATGTTGGAAACATTGAGAGGGAAGAGGATGATGTTCGTAGGAGACTCTTTAAACCGTGGAATGTTTGTATCAATGATATGTCTTCTTCATCGTGTCATACCTGATGATCAGAAGTCCATTAAAACTTCTGGTTCCCTCACTGTCTTCACTGCCAAGGTACATCCATCTACTTGAACTTAGATCATCACTTTCTTTTTTTGTTTATGTGAATATTTTTGACCTAGTTTTAGGGTTTATTCTCTCTATTTGCAGGAGTATAATGCGACCATAGAATTCTATTGGGCACCGTTTCTTCTAGAATCAAACTCAGATGATGCAATTGTCCATAGAGTATCAGATAGGGTTGTGAGGAAAGGGTCAATCAACAAGCATGGTCGTCACTGGAAAAGCGTGGATATAATCGTCTTCAACACTTATCTATGGTGGATGACTGGCTTGAAGATGAAGATACTGTAACCATTTTTAATAACTCAATATCACAACTCATATATCTATATGGATATATCAATCATATGTGAATAATAGCTTCTGATGTTGGTTTGTGTATGTATATAGGCAAGGATCGTTTGAAGATAAAGAGAAGGTTATTACAGAGGTTTCTACTGAAGATGCGTATAGGATGGGGATGAAGAGTATGTTGAGATGGGTGAAGAACAATATGGATCGCAAGAAAACTAGGGTTTTCTTCACAAGCATGTCTCCAACACATGCCAAGTTAGTGACTTTAGCGATTTTAATAGAGATAATTAGCGCTTAAATTGAAACTGAAGACTGGTAATCCAGCTTCATTACAATATGTTCAGCTATAAACTCCATTAACTGCTTAGTTTTACTTATTAAAGTATCAGAAAAGGTTGTTTCTTCCTCAGCAAGAAACATAATTGGTTAGGGTTTTTGTTTAATTTTGTTTTGTTCCAGAGGCATAGATTGGGGAGGTGAACCGGGAGAGAACTGCTATAATCAGACAACACTCATAGAAGATCCAAACTACTGGGGATCAGATTGTCGGAAAAGCATAATGAAAGTGATTGGAGAAGTGTTTGGGAGATCGAAAACACCGATAATGTTACTGAACATAACGCAACTGTCGAACTACAGGAAAGATGCGCACACTTCGATATACAAGAAGCAGTGGAGTCCACTGACGTCGGAGCAGCTAGAGAATCCTAGGAGCTATGCAGATTGTGTGCACTGGTGCTTGCCTGGCCTTCAAGATACTTGGAATGAGCTTCTCTTTGCTAAACTTTTCTATCCTTGAGAAGAAAGAAACACACGTTCTGCGTTTGAACAACGATACCTTCTTGTTTTTAGTGTGGAAAGAGACCTTCTCGAGGAATTGTAAAATGTAGTCATTGAATTTGTATTTGACCCGTTGTGGTTATAAGACAAAAGGGTATTCACTCATAGTTCTTGCATTAGAAGACAACTTTGTTTTTTTTCTACGTTACTTACATCACTCGCACCGAGATGATTACAAAACCTAAGTCGCAATGCTTTTGAAGCTAAAAACATACGTTAAAAATGTTTATCCGCAGTCAAATTAAGCGGAGGGTAGGTATATTGAATTTGGTTTGGCTTTTTTTCTCATATGGATATTGGCTGATTCTGACATGACTAAAGATATAGTTACATTTAAATTTAAAGTTAATTTGGTTCTTATTTTAAAGAGTTAAAGTGTTTAGATGTACTCCAGCTAGGACTATATGAGAAAATATGAACTATATAATGGATTTTTATTAGAGATCACATCCATGTACGTCATCACAATTAATTTTTATGCATGTTTGTAGCTTTTTACAAGAATTGATTTATATTTGAGATCACAATCTTTTATAGATTTTATTTTATTAAAATTAGTTTTATATGATCTCGATACATGATGATAAAATGATTAATGGGTTTGATATGTGCCGAAGAATAAAAAAATATAAAATTTAAGAAATTTAAATTTGTAGAAATAGGTTAAAAGATATATAACTTAAAAGATTTTTTAAATAAAACTATATACCACTAAAACATATTTTAAATAAAAGTATACTATACACTCTTATAATATACACACGGAAATGTATATATGTTATTGTATCAAGTTAAATAACAAGATAAGAAAACCTTGTGGGTTTATGAAAATGCGAAAGTATAAGTAAAATAATGATACAAAATATTGAAGTCACCAAGAAAATAAGAAAGGTGGGTGGGTTTAAATGTCATTTACAAACGAGTAAAAGAGGAAAAAACATTAATAGGCCCCCTTGCCAACTTGCACCTCAACTTGTAATTCTTTCCTTCCACGACAATGTTTACAACTTGAGTTTTCTTACAACTTTACATATATTTCGTACTCATTATGATAGTACATTAACAATCAGATATAATCATTTTGTTTCTTATATTATCATTAATCTATTTATGGAATATATTTAAAAGGTGTTAAAGAATCGTAGTAACAACTTTTTTTTTTTTCCTTGCAACTTGCATGGCTTTGTTTTTTTCCATAACAAGTTGGATTTTCTTACACCCAACTTGCGTTTTACGTACGATCATATACATTTCTATACAGGTATTCAATGCTGAATTTGGTTTCACAAGTCTCAAAATCGTACTATTTAATTACAAAGTAACTTCTCATATTGCTTTTGGAAACTTTGAAAGAGTGAAAGTCTTTTCATCTTGTTCATCGGAATCTTTGTATCAAACAAGGAGATTATATTATAAAGTTAAATTTTCCTTCTCTCGTAAGCTTTTATTCATGAGATAAGATATAGGACAAGGAAAACCCCATGAGAGTAATAATTTTGACATTTGAAATATTGTAACGGTTCACGCATTCCAAAAATAAGAGACCCGAGGAATTTCGTCACTTTGGTGAATAAAAGTAGGATTAATTTTAATTTTGATTCGAGTTTATCGGTCATTCGTTGTCATTCCCTCAAGGATTGATGATGTCTAACTGATGATCAGTACTTTTTTTTTTTTTTTTGATAATCGAGTATCCAACCGCTAAACGCGATTGACTAGCCCACCGGGCCAAAGCCCACGCCATTACAGAAATTTTTAAGCTTCCATTTAAGGGCTCCTGTTTACGCTAGCGGTCTCGAGGGCCACACCACCTCCCCATGTAAATTATGTGGTGGCCAATGCTCGAAGTCGGGTGGCGGACACCTCAGCCGAGGTTCCTTTACCACCAGTCCACAAGCGTTGGTTATCAGTACTTTAATTAAGAAGAGGAACATAAAACCTTTATCTATTGTTTGTGCATTTTTTTAATTTTTTTTTTTTTTTTTTTCTTACATACTTCCATATATGACATAGTTATACTTTAATTAATTTATCTCTTAAGATAAACGAAAAACGGATCATATGAAGCAGCACATGGGTTTCTGATTGCCCACACAAATTTCATATCTCTTCATACAGTATGTATATTAGTAATTATGCCAGTGATTGTCTTAATCAATTGTTGGTGATATATTATAGGAAATATCAAAACAATACTCATTAGCTGAATCATTGAATTGTTTCATGCATGATTTAAGTGAACCTAATACATATGTAAAGTAACTGGGCAAGAAGATAGAATATTACGAAGAAAAACAAAACTAAACAATCATCAGTACTGTTCCGTTTATTATAAAGCTACAAGAGACTATACAAAAGAGTTCATCAAGAAGAAATGATCTTTAAGGGTAAACTAAAGGATCCTGGAAACGAACATTTAGCTACCCCTAGAACCCTAACTTCGAAAAACCAAAACCACTATATTTTTTGTAGTTTAAAAAAAAAAAATCCCCGACGATTGTTAACTAAAACTCTCAAAATAAGAAGATAAATTTAAAAAGAGAGAGACTATAGAAAACAAAATAAACTAAAATAGCAAAAAAAAACAAATGTGATTACGATAACTTAGGTCGGTTCTCGGCGAGTTTAGCCAGCGATAGCAAGTTGCAACGTACAATAGTATCTGCGAAACTGCAAGTCTCTTCCTTATCGTTACCTGTCGGCACGTCAACGACGTATGACTCCACAACACGTGTCCTCTTCTCACCATCATCCCTCGTCGACGAACACTCGTGCACCGTCGTCACCGACTTGTAGTTCTGAAGCCTGTGATCCCCACCCACAACGCTGAAGCTGATGACGTGGCGATCATCGTCCATGATCTCGAGTCTCTCTAAGCTGAACGTGGCGGGGAGACCGGATACAACTCGAACCTCTCTCACCGACCCAACCTCTCGGCCGTCTCCAACAGCCACGTGGCAACTCCTAACGAAGTGTTTGTACGCTTGAGGGTGTTCAAAGCGGCTTAGGATCGACCAGACGGCGGAAACCGAAGCGTCCACGTGTTGCACCACGACGGAGAAGCACTGAGAGGGAGCTATCACGTGGGTGTGGAAAATCTCCACGTGATCCGGCACATCAGCCATCCCCCGCGTGAGGCTCACTTTCTGAAGCTGTTTGTGGTGGTGGTGGTGGTGGTGGTGATAGGAGCTGACGGTGGCGTTGGCTGATTCTGCGACAGAGGAAGATCTCTGAAACTGTAGCGACGTTGGCATTTTTTTTGTATTTTCTTCCTCTTTTACTATTCTCTGGTTCTCTCTCTCTCTTAGAATAAGAAAGAGAAATGGTTTGGTTCGTATGGTCCTATGAGATGATGTAATGAGATATTTCTATATATATAAACATAAGGTCATTCACAACCGCGTTACTCCCATTGGAGTTTTTAATTTTTTTTTATTATTTTTTTTGATTTAAAAGAAAAATAATAATAATTAATCAATCACGAGTCGCCACGTGTTGCAAATAGTGTAAGGATCGATCCTTATTTAGAGATTTTAAGAATCGAATCCTTAAGTTTTTGTGAAATCTATTAATTATTTAATTACTTTTTCGTTAAAGATTTCCTTTTAAAGACCCCATTGCAGATACTCTAAGGAGGAGGGCGTATATAGAAATATAAATAATGCAAGTATGTGGACAATAGCTTGTGTGGATTCGTCGGTTGTCCACTTGGGATTTGTTTGGAGTTTGTATTTTTACAGAAGTCTCATTATATATAAAGGACCGACCCGGTTCCCCACGAAAATCTATGGAGTGTAACCGGTTAGTTATTAACCGAGTTTATTAATACTTGGTCTTTGTCATCACAAGGAATGCGCATGCATGTAAGAAATTCAATAACGTTATGACATTTTAACACCAGATTTAAGTCATTTTGAATATTTTTTCCAAGATCAGCACTAGAAAATCACTATGGGTCGAGTTGGTTTAGCTCTACCTATTTTTGGTACGAATATAAGATATCGTGATGGATCTAGGATATAAAGTGTTAATGCACTGGATTTTCAGCAACTGGACAAGTACAACTATACATATTCCCAACTAGTCCTAATTGTTAGATCAAATACGAATAAAGCGAGCAATTTGAACTACTAATTGTATCTAACATTTTATAAAATAAGAAGAAAAAGCTTACAAAGTGCAGTTTTTTGTACAATCATCGATGTAAAGATTGCTCATCTTATAAGCTTCGGGGCTAGGTAACACTTCCTTAAAAAGCATATCCTTCATAAATCATAGATCAGTACATGACGTGGAAATGTATATTTCCTTTTCTGAAAATTCTGCCGAATTATACCACTGTATATTTACATCCATGAAAATCAATTTTGCACACTAGCGGTAATAAGATAAATTTATATGGGAACAATTAAATTAAGCAAAACAATCGATCGGAGAGATCTAGTGTTTTTTTTTATTTGAAATAATCATGCAAAAGTCGATAATCTCTTAAGTATTAGATTATACAAAACATTTTATTATAAGTTTAGACAAACATTCTCTTATAGATTTTGTCCTCAATATGCTTAATATTCTGCACTACATGAATATATACAACTTTTACACTTTCATAAACTAAAACGTTAAAAGACACTCTCAACTCTTTATCATCATGGCTTTTATTTCTTTAATTTTTTTAGTTCATGCATGCATGTATAACTTATTATATGCATGATATTTAGTTTAATTATATCGAGTTTATGGCTTAACATTTAAAAATATATGTGTAGCTTATGATTTCAAAACGTAAGTTCGTCTAGGTGAAGATACATAAACATTGTGTTTGGGTAAAAAAAAATAATATTTTTTTAATATATGTGTTAAAACTTTAGATGTTGTTTATGATATACTAAGGAGTATACAATAATGCCATATTCACTCAATATTTCGATAAATATATAAGTGGTAACTTGTGTGAGATTACATTTGTAAGAGTATTATAATCTTTTTTCCGTTGATTACTCTAAAATTAACAAAGTCATGACAACTTTTGTATCTTCTGATAATGTCGAAGTTATGATTCATCCCCGGCGAAAATAACTTCGCCCTCCAACTTTTCTGCTGATCACCTAACAACTTGTAATTTCATCCTGCTTTTTTCTTCTTTTTATTTCAGTTAACATTTCCAAATTAATTTCATGGTCTAATCGAGAGAGGTAGTTGACTCAACTTGATCATAGAACACGCTGAATCTATATCTCATCTCAAGTTTCAAATATACAACGTTACGTAAAAGAGTAATAGTAATTACTAATGAAGCAATGTAATATCCGGTCAAAAACACCATATTGAAAATAAAATAGAATTAGGCTAACGAAGTTTAGAACATCAATATTCATCATGTGGTTGAACTTCGATTTGACTCAGCCTATATTACGCCAAAAAGGTCTTTTGTTTATGATCACTTATTTTCCAGGCTTAACTATATAGAAACTACTAGACGTTTAGATCAACAACCATTCGGAACCAATGAACATGAAGATTAAAAAAAACAACTTTCATGATACTCTTAGCACTGATTTGGTACTATAATGTCAAAAGAATACATCAAAAACCGAGAGAAATCAACCTGAGAGGTCCAATTCAAGCCTAACGTAACTCAGGAGTAAACCAAGTGTATATATTACCAAAAAGAAAAACAATTGAAATAGGACATGAAAACTATTATATTCTTTTTTTTTGAGCTCCCCTAACACACGGGCAAATCAGCCGGAGGCTCCTCAATAGTCTCTAATAGTCCTTTCCCGTTCTCAACCAAGAAAGCCATGGCTAGTCCCCATGATATATGTGCATCTAGATGACAATGCATTATCCAAACACCTGTTTTCAATCATAAATACACACAATTAGTTTCATTAATCATGTTGATAAAGTACTCTTAATTAACATATAATTTAAACTATTATTTTTTTTTGTAAATTTAAGGTTTGTTTACCAGGGTTATCTGCGACAAATCTGATGACAGCCCAGCCATTAACAGGTACACCAACGGTGTTTCTAAGAGGCGGATCTTCAAGATTGAATTTCGATGTATCTTTCTTGGGATTGAAGTTACCGAAACCCTCGGCGACAATGTAAAAATCGTAACCATGTAGATGAATAGGATGGTTCTCGGCAGTAACTATACCAGTATCTTGAAGAACAATCTGAACCCTAGACCCATACTTGAGTTTATATAGCTTCGTCCCTCTATCAGGTTGATAGAGAGATCGACTTATGTTGCTACCTGTGTAATCAAATTTCACCGGAGGCTTCGCCGGAAAATCTGTTGTAAAGACTCCGGGAATACTATGGTGGTGAGCTTGAAGGAGAGAGTAGTTACTAGGGAGAGCAAACGAAACATTGTTCATCGATGCAGTGAAGCGTGTGCCGTTAGGACCTTGACATCTTCTTGACCTAAAGTTTTTAGGACAGTTGTTGAGACCGAGACCGATGGTTATAAAGAGATTCTCGTCGAGTTCTGTCGGAACCTCGGCTCTTTTAAGTGATCTGAAGCTTTGGCTGAAACGTGTGACAGTGTTTGTGTCGTTGTAAGCAGGGAGTAGAGGCATGAGTGGTTTGACGGAAATACCCTTCTTGGCTCCGCCGATGCAGCAAGGGGCGGATTTGTATTGGAGGATTGCGGTTGTGGTTGTGTTGCCAAACGGTGCGTTTTGTGCGCTTTGGTAAGCTCTTGCGGCCATGTAATAGCGGTTTGGTGGTTGGTCACCGGTTATGAGGACGTCGGTGGTTTGGCCGGGACCGAGAACAATGACGTTGGTGGTGAAGGGTTTTAGGTAAGACGCGTCGGCTCCGACCACCGTGAGCTTATGGTTAGCCACCGTGAAAAATAGCGGTTGGTTCAATGCGGAGTTTATTACACGTAGTAGTATTGTCTCACCAACATTTATGGGTACTATTGTCGTATCTGCGTAAAGATAAAAGGTTATAAAAATAAAAGTTAATATATACTTTTTGGGGTGATGCTTTTGTTTTTTTCCTATAAAACATAACAAATTCAGTTATGACAGTTGGGAAAAAAACGAAAAATAAAAAATGTATAAACTTGGAGAATTTTTCCTTAATTTAATTTGAAGTTAAAGAAAGTGTAAAACCTTGAGAGGAGCATTTATAGAAATCGCCTGGTTGACCATTGATGGTGTAAGCGTCGGAGATATTCGGAGCAGCTCCGGTTCGTATCGATTCTCTCAACACATCAACCGGGTTTGCATCCCACCATTCACCTTAAATAATCATAATTTTTAAAATACTAATATCTTTTTTATATGGGAGTCAAAATCAAATAATAATATCAACAAAATGTGTATTAAATTTATTAAGCATGATTCTGAAATTAAAAAAAAATACCGAGAAGGAGTGGGACGTTGCGGTGAGGGGTTGGGAATGGGTAAGACGAGCCAGACGGAGGAAGGACGAGGAGTGAACCGTAGACCGTAGCTCTGAGCCAAGAACTGTGAGCATGCCACCAAAGTGTACCTTCTTGTCCTTGAATTGTAAACCGGTACGTGTAACTTGATCCCGGTCTGATTGGACATTGAGTAACAAATTCCGGTCCGTCAGCCCAGCCGGTTCGCATTTGTCTCACTCCGTGCCTGTATGCGCACGTTTCAGTGTCAATAAACCAACAATGCATTGATAAACGTTAGTGAGTTTTGTTTAATCGTGTTTTTACCAGTGGATTGTCACGTTGTACCGAGCTCGGTTAATGACCTTGACAACGAGAGTGTCACCGTTATTGATTACAAGTTGTGGACCGGGGAACATTCCATTAACCGTAATGCTGTTGTGTGTTTCACATAGTCTCTTCACTTTCGTTGCTTGTATCTGCATATATATGACTATATATGTAAGCATACATCTTATTAACATTTTATAATCCATTACAATAATTTGGACTGGATCCTACGATGAACTCGTGGTGGTGTGCTTTGTTGGCTTCTGCTATGGGGTTGAAGAGAAGTAGGACTGCGAAAGAGATGAAGCAGAGGAAGCTCTTGATGATCTTCATTGATAAGATTTTTATACAGTTCTGTTATAGCCAGAGAGTTTAGAGATGAAGTGTATGGAAGAAGAAAGAATGTGTTGTGATGGGAATCAGTATCGAGTTATATAGGGAGATAAAGACAATACGTTTTTCTTTTTTTTACTTGGTGGATAGTTTCTCTAGTTTATTGTTTTTTTTTTGTAGATCAATTGAATTTGTAATAAAAATAAATGTTGTTTATGCGGTTGGAGAATTAGGTTCTGATATTGAACGCCAGAACTTGGTTCAGCCCTAGAAAGAGTAGTTGCACCCACTGGGGCCTAGAAGAAAAAAATAATGACCGGAGTTAAACAAAAAATGAAAAGGTGATTACGTCTCTTGAATTCTTGGTTAACACGCTTTTTCTATTGACTTTGGATGTAATTTACCATAATTGACATAAACATACCACGACCAAATTATATTAAAAAAATATTCAAGAGACTTATTAAACGGATCAAAATGTTTGTAGATGTGTACAACAAGTTGCCAACAAAATTTAAGTACGCAATGTTGTGAACTCTATCTAAAGATCAAAACTCATTTGGCTCATGTAATTAACTTGCATGCACCAATATATAGTACTATTGTAATTGAATTAATTTGTATATATTCAGCAGAACTGGACAAGTTCAATTGGCCTTATCCCAAACTCCTACAACGTAAGGGTTTGCATGTGATCTTTCTAAAACTGGATAACTTATGGATCATTTCGGCTAAGCTAATAATTACGGCATTCATTTTGTCATTAATTGGATCTTGATATAAATTGGTTTATTCAGTTTGGATCATTCGGTTTTAGGATGGGACGAGAAATTAAACCATATAACATTGTTGCTGAGGTACCTACTAAATATGTTGTGAACTCAACTTGAAAATCGATTTCATGTTCATATATACAATTAACTTGCATATATATACCAATATATATATGTATATGTTACATCGAAGAAGGAAAATGTGCCCAAATATAATATAGAAATATCATTACTTTATCTTTATGTGGTCACCTACATGCTACATTCATCAGTATAATACCTAAACAAAGACGAATCAAGTGCATGTCCAAGCCAGACTATATTTACTTTTTGTTTATCATTTCAAATTTATTTTGTCAACGCGTTTAGATACTTAAAAAAAAAAATCAGTACACTAATACAACTGCTAGCTGATTGAACCAAGTAAAAATTTACATCTAAGATCTAAAATTAAAAAGATTATTTGGCAAAATTTTGATCAAAGTTTGGGCAAAAAGTGACAAACATTCACATTTATGTAATGATACACTCAACTATATATACATATATATCAAAATAAAATAAAACAATACAAAGCCTTATATCATGATTAAACCGTAACATCATTTCATAAAAATACTTATATAATTATCATTATAAAGAAAAAATAAAAATTTGTTTTCAGTTTGAAAACAGACAGATTATCTTAAAGTTTAAGTAATTTTTTTTATTGTTTGTTAAGGCTAAAAAGTAAAAATGTTTGGAGGTAAACACGATGATTAATCTAACTGCCTAATACACCATTTGTTTCAACCTCCATATGGCTTTTATAGTCTAAATTCTGTAGCAGAATCTAGCTACCTCGATACCTAAATTATGTAAGAAGAATCCTTTAATCTTTTTAAAAACAATTTTTCGTATTTCTCTATATTATAAAATGTCCCCTAAAGATTATTTTCTATATGAATACTTTAAATGTTGTATAAACCCAGACGCAAATGAAAATAGCAATCAACCTAATATCTTTCCATTGTTAAGTACTACAATCTTGTAGAAACAATTAAATTTCTAGTTTTAGTTATTTTATCATATGTAATATTGAAATTATTGTTTGATTATTTTCGATGATTTTGGTATATGCAAAACACACATGATAGTTTCACTAACTGTAACTAGTCTAGGGACTTGATTGGTAGATGCTGTGACTTTGTTTTTTTTTTGCTTTAGAATAAAAATTGTATTTTTTACTGATTGTAGTATCTATTGTTGTGAATTTATATCAATAACTTTCAAAACACTAAATATAAAGTTTTAGAAAAGTTGATTTCTAAATTCAATATATTTTCTTTTTACTTTTTAGATTGTAGATTTAAATTACTTTTTAAAAATATGATTGTTAAAATAAAGTGGCTGTAAAAAGAAAATGAACTGTGAAAAACATTTAGAGCACTTACCAATCACCCTGGAGGTTCCGAGTAAATAAATCTAACTACAAAGACAAAAAAAAAACTAAACATAGTTTCAATTATTTTTTTTTATCTTTGTGATAGCTTTTATCTTAAAAGATTTACACACTACTTGATGTTGAATAGCCAAAACCGTGTATATTTACGTAAATTATATTTGTCTATAATAATCCGCAAAGTAACAAAAATGGAAAAAATTGTAAACATCATATTGTTTAAAGAAAGAGGTACATGAGAAGAATATTGGAGACATTGATTGGTGAACAAGAGATAAGTAATTATGTTTGTTGGAGTTAGTTAGTGTAATCCTCTTCCTTGATATCTTTAATCTCTAGTCGCTAAATACTGAAAATGACATTACATGTAGTTAACAAAGTTAAATCGACCCCGCATCTCCAGTTAAATTCCAAGTCAACTCGCTTTACTTGTCTGGATTTGGTGTTTCTTCGAATTATCACTTGTTATATATTAACATTGTTTTGTTAATATACAAAAGATCTTATTTTCCAGAAACGATCTTATTTTCCAGAATCTATTTTCACTATATCATCTCAGGAGTTAGAAAAAAAAATATTTGTTTTAACTATCATTCTGACTTCTCTCTGAAAAGAAACTTTATTTGATAAATGATGATAGCATAAACACTGAAGATTCTTGATTATAATATATTAATGGCGTAAAAAACTGGTTCCTTTAAATAAAAATTCATTAGTCAAAAGTGGGTACGAATCCTCATTAGGTTCATATTGTTTGGGTTGGTTCGAATTATCTTAACCTCTTGTTACAAGTGGGATAATATTCGTTACAAAAAAAAAAAGAGAACCTATTTTCAGTTTAATGGTTAACACCTAAATTTATCTCCCAAGTTACAAATAATAAGAATCTTGAAAATGATTTCAAAAGACAAATCATCTATCTAAACTCTTTCATCAACCTATATAGTTTCACTAGAATCTAACTCCATCAGTAAAAGGCCTCCTAAATTTGAAAGAACACAAAACATGTAATGATAATGACAACGACAAGAGTATCAAACTGATTTAAAGTAAATGTGATCATCTTACATCAACTCCAAGTTTCAGAACTGTAACCGAACTTAAGAATACAAACTGAACAATGTGTCTTTAGATCTTAAAATCTTCCATATCGAATCTACACTCAAAATCCTTTAGACACGTCCCGCGACAACGGAAGCAGCAGCAGAAGTAGCAGCAGCGGAGTTACCAATAAACGAGAGCAACCCAGCATTAGCAGGCTCCTGCTCATCCAAGAACAAATCATCAGGAACCCTAAACGCACCGTGCAAGCAAACAACCGCCACTCCCACAGTCAACGCAGAAGTCAACAAAGACCCAACACTCGTCATAAACACAACCACAACCGTCGTCACGACGAGCCCAAGCAACGTCTCCCGATCCGAGAAGCCACGTCCGAACAGAACCAAAGGCTGATCCGAAGATCTGAACAGGTAGAGGAACATCCACCCGCCGAGGAGAGAGAGGAGGACGAGGAGCGAGAAGGGATGCGAGAGGAGTGAGAAGGCGAGGACTAGGGAGACGATCGCCGCGTAGTTTACCTTGAAGTAGGCGAGGTTCTTGCGGATCCGGGAGATGGAGTCGGTTAGAGAGTCGGGTCTGGCGAATGAGCTCCGATCTACGAGTTCCATCCATGGACGGCGTTGAGAGAGGCTGTCGCGGAGGGAGGAGGAGAGGCGGGAGAGGAATGTGCGGAAGGCGTGAGTGTTGATTTGTGGTTGGGGTTGTGTGGCTTGTTGGTTGGTGACGGGGAGAGTCGCCGGAGAAGACATTGGTGTCGTTGTGTGCGCGGCGGATTTGGTTGTGAGAGAGTGTGGAGGTTTTGATTTTTTTAGTGAAACCGCGTTAGGAAGTTATGATATTTGAAGTGTAAGGCCGAAACTTTATGGGCCCATATGTTGGATCAGCCCATTCATTAACATTATTAACTAGCCTAATGTTACAAAAAATGATATATATCATACATAGAAAAAATTATATTTCCATATTACTGGTCCATCAGGAAATAATTTATATATATATATAAATAGTAAGTATTTTTCTTAACACGTTTATTATATTATTACAAAAAAAAACATTAAGTAAACAATACTACAATCAACAATTTTACCTGATTTATGAAAATTTAGGTTATAAAATTTGTTCTTAACGGTAAACCTTTTGCCATGAAATTTTTAAAGCTTTTTTATAATATTTTGTATAACTTGTCTTGGGAGTTGAACCCATAGACTTGTTAGTATAAAAATATTAATAAATTTTGAATCAGTGAAGAATTTTACAAATAGTAAGTGTTTAGTTTTTTGTTGTTGTTGTTAATCAACAAGTTTCTTATTGTATTATCTGAAACCTAACTAGATAAAGATGAAGAAAACAATAATTGAGTAGAATTGGGGTATCGAATAACAATATTCTTCGGCCTAATCAAAGAATATTTACTTGAAATTCGGGTTGATTTCCACAAGGCACAAAGTAGAATCTTGACTTTTATCAACTCAACAAATACTTATAATCCCCTTTTCCTGGTCTACCTACGATCTAAGTAGCATCTAAGTCTTCTTCCTTGTACGTTATCCAATGACTTTCAGAACTCTTAATCATATTATCAAATTTAAATATGTAATGAAAGAGGCAATTCGTGTTGCTCTAACGCTCTATATGATAACCCATGCTTTTGTATTAGATTCTTAACCTTTTGAAAAAGAAGAGAGAATCTTTGTATTCTTATTCTTTTTCTTTCCTTCCACTCATTAGATTGTCCTCTCTATATAAACATGATAAATATAGTCTTCTAATTATCTATACCACACATTTAATAAGATCTTCAAGATCATTGCTGCAATAATGGCTTCTTGTGACACACCTGATGCATTTGCTTGGCTTCAAAACCTTCCTCCTTTTTCTCAATGGAAAAGAAACTCAATGTCCATGTGTATTTGCTCTCCAAATTCATCACATCCATCTTTGAATTTCTCTCTAACTCGTAGCTCTCAATCTCCAAACACATTCACATTCTCTATAGTAGCCAACTTCAAGATTCCTATATCTCTCTTCATCTCAAAACCTCTAAGAATCATTGGCTCTAGTGAAAATGTCATCTCTACTCTATTGATGAGTTTTGTCGACATAGTTCTCAACTATAATGTCAAGAGAACTACATGTTCAATTCAAATGCAAAACCTAGGATCCACTTCAAACCTCAAAGACGTATTCAACCTCGCGTTCTTCACTTTCGTGTTTCTCATCTGCATCTACGAGGCGCCCACAAGCCTACGAACAACTTGTCTCAAAACGGTGAAAGATCAGCTGGTTACTTGTAGGTCAAGGCAGGGTTCCAAGTTGCTCATGGTGCAACTAGGCTCTAACCTTGAAGAGCAATGGATGAGATCACTCAACCTTGCGATAACCAATTGGATCATCGAGATCAGAGCGTGTCAGCATCTCAAGTCGCCTTCTCCTTTGTTTTCGTATGCTTTCTCAACTCAAGGTTTGTGGAAAGTTCATATGTATTGTCCTGTGATAGCAATGGAGATGGAGAGTGTGAATAGTGCTTTAAACGACGAGAGATTATTCTTCTCGCTCAACTATCATCAACTTGAAGGTGTGATCCAATTCAACCACAGGATTTATGTTCGTGAGAAGTGGTTTAATATTGCTGTGAATATTGACAACGTCAGGTATAGTTTTGATTTACTCTATAACCTGAATAAATGGTTACACTCAAAACTATTTATGTAGACTGTGAATCAAGTCAATACTAAATAACCCTCTACCTATGACTATTAAAAGAACAACTAAAATGAATAGGAAAGAATGAATATAATAAAATAAAAGAAATTAAAAATATTTATTACTTATTAATTTTTTTGTCATTGTTTAGGGTATTTATTACTTATTTTTTTCTAATTTTGAAAATAATATTTCTGTTCAACATTTTTTTGAAAATATAGGAATGAAAATGAACTATGTTTAACCAATTGTCTTTATAAATATTATAAATTTTAAAAATGATTAGAAATTCACTATTTCTCATTTTTATTCGTTTAATCACCGAATGTTAATGTTAAATATTTTCCAGGAAAAGTGAAAGTTATTAATAAAACAATTGTAACTAGAAACATAAATTTTCAAGTCAAAATATAAACAAATTTTGGTACTTTATGGTATATTATTGTTTGTACATAATTAAATTGCTAATATCTCTATAATTAGGTGTGACATAATTAGGCTAGTGAACGAGACACTTCTATCAGAACGTGGCATGGGACTAGAAGAAAAACATTTTCCATCAAGAATATCATTGCAACTAACACCAACGGTTCAATCAAACATCCTAATGGTATCCGTAGAAAAATCCTCAGAAAACCCATTGAGACAATTCGAAGAAGAGAAAGGCATAGAAGCAACAATAGATCCACCAAACACTTTCTTTGGAATCAAAGTCTCAGCCAGCGAAACCAAAACAAAAAGCATGAAACCATGGAAGTTTGAGGAATGGGTTCATGGTTATACCGCCAACCTCACTTGGTTTCTACATGATTTTGACGATGGAAGAGAAGTTTCATCCTCTAGACCGTCGAAGGTGTCGATGATGAACCCTCGTGCTTGGTTCAAGAACCGATACTCAAACGCGTTTAGGCCGTTCACGAAGCAAGGAGGAGTCGTGTTTGCAGGAGATAGTTATGGACAAAGCGTTTTGTGGAAAGTTGATAAAAGTGCTATTGGGAAAGTGATGGAGTTTGAGGTTAAAGGTTGCGTTTGGTTGACTTATTGGCCTAACAAACATCATACTTTCTATAGTGATACAAGAAGATTGGAATTTAAGGAGATGCTTTACCTTAATCTTCCTTAGATATCTTTTTGTTTAAAATAAAAAAGAAACATTTACTTAGGTTTAATCTGTTGTGTGTTTTAGTTTTTTTTTCTTCTTCTTAATAACTATATTGGTGGACTTAATTAGGAAATATTTCTGCTATATAACTGAAGTTTGAAGTCTATGATATGGAGGATGCTTTTAATTGAATGATCGACGATATATTGTGTACCCAATGTTATTAGGCATGTAAAAACTTTATGAACTTGTGACTCCTGTCTGACAGAGTTGGAACTTCCATGCTTAGGTAAAAAGATCAGTTTAAACCATTGTCTGTAAATACATTCGTTACGTGGCTATCTTATCTTATTCACATGTATCCGTATTTGTTTCTTTAATTTGCGTCTTACAGGGAACCACATTTCTAGACATCATACACTAAAGATTTTGAAAACATATTCTAAGCGTATATATGAAAATAAAGTGATTTAGATGTGTTTAAAAGAAATCTTGGTAGTAGGAAAAAGAAAGAAATATAAAGTCGCAAATAAAAGATATCTTGGTATATAAGAATAACAAAATGGCATATATTATTACATAGCTTTTTCCCGTTGTCATTGTTGATATTTTGTTCACATTATTTGTGGTCCATGTAGTGTACTCTACCAACTAATTTTTTCTTCTTTTATATAATATACCCTTATTATATGATGCAGTTAGGTTAAAGTTGGAGTGATTCGAGTGAACTCATCTTAGCATCGATATTACAATTCTAATCACGTTGTATATATAGAAACTTTTTTACAACTTCTAAAGTTCTTGACACACTTGAATTGGATCATTACAGTTTCGGGTCCGTAATAAATTGTACAAGACTAAAACTAAAACAACCAATTAGACTTGTACAATAACTAGAAGCCATAGTCAACTTACATTGCTTTGTTTCAATGGTCAATGTCGAGCGAACACACACACACACACGCTTGTTCTTGTTTCTGTGGTTTGGACATGACTTAACAATAGTGTGTTTCTTGACCTCCCTCGTGACTTCACTTTAATAATTGTACAATACTAGAATACGTTACTTTTTTGATATTTTCCTTAGCCAATAATAATGTAAAGTGAGAGGACAGTTTCTTCAGAAGAGTTTGGTGGCCTCCTCATCTTCTTGTTTTTGAAGGAAAAGATCGAAACTTTTTTAGATTTCTTGAAAGATGGGTAACGCTCTTGGATTTCTCTGCGGAAAATGCTGCAAACCCACCACGGACGACGAGTCTCTCGGTCCTCACGGCGTCTCCGTCGGTCTTTCAGCTCTCGCTCACGATCTCTTCAACTTCGAGATCACTTCCCAAGTATTTAACTTTTTATCACTGATCATGCTGCTTTCAATTTCATTCCTTTTTATCAGTGCTGCTCTTAAAGTTCTTTAGCTTAGTTCAGATACTGTAACCAAGCTATGCAACTAGGTTTGCTTAAATCGATCTGATTATGACTTAAAGGTTCCTGAAGGACTTGGGAGTTATGTGGTGTCGTCACGAAAAGCTCAAGCAAACTGGTAAAGATCCCAACAACAATAACCCTTACATGTTTCTCTCCTAGTATAAAGATGTGAACTTTGGCTCTGCTTTTTTTTTTCTCATGACATTGTGAAGGTATAGAAAAATACTTGAGGCATGGAAGCAAGCAAAACCTCCACCACAGACAGCAGAGGATGCTTCTAGGCTTGTTATTGAGATCTTGAAAAGGCATCAGAAAGCAGATGTTGAGGTATGAATGAGTTAGCAAGAACATATAAGCTTTTTTGAAGATGGAAGAGATTTTAAAGTGAGTTTGTTGTTTATTAATTTATGACAGGGACTTTTGTCTTTCTATGGACTCCCTTTGCCTCACACTCTCGTTGAGCTCTCTACTGAAGCTCCTCCTCCTGTATCTTTGCCTGAAGGAGTTCTTTTTGAATTTCAAACCCTTCCGGTTAGGATAACTTCAGTAACAAAGTGAAAGAAACTATTTTGTGATTTGCTGATAAAAGTTTGTCTAATGGAAAATAAGGTTGATCCAAAAGCTGTGGCAGACGGAGACACCATCACAGTTTATGTCAGTAGCTCAGACCCGGTGGTATCTTCTACTGTTCCAAGGGAAGTGAATGTTGCAGCGGTTCAAAGATCAAAGGCAAGAGAGAGGAAAGATTATGCAAAAGCGGATGCGCTTCACCAAAAGATCATTGATTCTGGTTACAGAGTGCTAAACATTCAGAATGAGGAAGTGCTTGCTCGCAAGTTCAGAATTAGACTAAGGTAAAATCATTCCTCTACTAGACATGCCATAGTTTCTTTGTTATAATGGAAAGAATATTTGGTGATGGAAAGGAAATAGGGGAATAGATGCACCAGAAAGCCAAATGCCGTTTGGGAAAGAGGCACAGGAAGAGCTTCTTAAGATTGTTCAATGGAAAAGCTTGAAGGTTTTAGTTTATGGAGAAGATCGATATGGGAGGTGTGTTGGAGATTTATACTGCAATGGGGTTTTTGTTCAGGTAATTATAAATATATTTTCCATTTTGATAAAAAAGAAAAAAGAACTTTGTTTATAATGTTATTGGTTTCTTGTGTTGTGTAGGAGGCAATGCTAAAGAAAGGTCTTGCTTGGCATTATGTAGCTTATGACAAGCGCATGGTTCTTGCAAAGGTAAGTTCTGTAAAGCTATGTTATTGTATATACCATTTACAAGGTCTCTTTTTATATAGTTGTTTTGATGTGAAAATCAGTGGGAAAAAGAAGCAAGGCAGAAGCGTATTGGTTTGTGGGCTTCTTCAAATCCAGAAAAGCCATGGGACTGGAGAAAGAACAGGCGTGTGTGAACAGCTGCCTCTTCTGTAAAAACTCAGATCACTGAAGGTTTTTCTTCTGATTCAACTATCTTATAACATTGTAAGTATGTATAAATGGTGCTTACATTGAACATATGTTTGATGGAACATATCACAGACCCAACTAGACCTATTAAAGTTGCAAACTGATCAAGGTTTAGTGCTATAAGCTATTAAACATGCAGAGTTACTTACTCTGCCGTTTTTCCAACCGAGAAGGAGGTACCTTCGCCTTAAGCTGATGCAAATCTTTATGATCTCATTATTGAGATAATGCTCGTCTCTATTCGATAGACTAATTACAGATGCACAATAGTGTACAGTTTTAAAGGGGAAATTTAATATATTTACTGTTTTAAAAGTGGAAACTAAAAAAAAGTGACATCAACGTTCATCATCATCCTGCTGCTAGTTTTGTGTCGTCCCCATCAGTCCACGGCTAGGTCTCAGTAGCTGCTTGAACAGAGCAATCTTAGGGACATTCCAATGCTCCACGTGTCTGCATCAACCCATACATCATTATATGAGAAAAGATAAAAAAAAAATTGATATGAGCTCTAACTAAACCATTACCTGCAAATTTTCCCGGATTCTGTATCGAAGTAATACTCAGTGTAACCAGTAGCTGTAAAAATAGATTTCCTTTTCTCATGAGTCTTCTTGCATAAAAAAAGACATAAAAGCTTTGTCCTTTTTTGTTTGTCATCGTTGATAAGTGATAACTAACCACTAAAGTCTCAAACTTTATCCAAACAATATTGCCATTTTTTTACACAAATCTGGAAGCTTTTGTGGTGCTGATGATGAATTACCTGAGAGAATGGGTTTCCATGGAAACGACATGACACAGCTAAATTTCCAGTGCCCAACTCCTTTCTCCTACAAAACCCATGTCGATGAAAGAAAAAAAGATTAAAAAAAAGGGCAATACTATTTTTTCTCCGACGTCGGAAAAAAATCTCAGAGTACCTCGAAGTTCTCCCATTTGATGAGCTTCATATTCGATTTCTCGATTAAGGATCCGAAGTTAGTGCAGTTCCTTTTGAAACGAGTAAGACCTTTGAAGGAACCAGCTGGATCCGCGAACTCACACTTCTCCTCGTAAACCGCCGGCGTCAAGTCCCCTGAACTCAAAACAATCATCATTTACAATAATAACAGAACTCAAGATCATGTCTTTTTTTTTTCACTGACCTGTCACGAAATACGACCGCTTGAAGTCGTGTTTAATCGAGTCCACGACAGCTACACGAACGGCTCGTCCTGAACAATCAATCGGAATCTCAAAGTCTTGCTCACTCGTCGTAGGAGGAGGAGACGCCAGAGATCTGAAAGCTGAAGCAGCGATTCCGAGCAGCTCGGATCCGTACCAAGCGATTTTGAGCAGAACATTCTCCGGCTCGCCTCCTTCTTTACTTGCCGTCTGTGGCTCGTTAGTAGGAGGACTCTGTCCTCTGCAACTCACTCCAGTTGAGAAAAATTGACGGCGGTTACGGCAGAAGGTTGAACGGACGGCATCTCCAGAGTAGATGGGGTGGACGGTGGCGATGGAATGAAAGGAAAGAGAAGAAGATACCATTGTTGTTTGGCTTCAAGTGTGAGATTGATTATGGGACACGAGACGAGTTTTACTTTAATAATTATCTAATGTGTGTGGTTAATGGTGACCACACAATGTAACAGATCACATATCTGATTCGTTAGAAGAACAATGAATCAAATCTCAGAAAAATAAAGAGAAGAATCTCTCTACATAGTACAGACCAAACAAAAGTTGAATGTATGTATGTATGTATGTGTCTTCTTCTACACTTTCTTGGCAGGTGTGGTTGTCAATCAGCTGATCATGTTGATGGCACCGGGTAAAACCTGAAACTTTCTAGGTAGGAATCCAAGATGCTCTCCATCTGACTGAACATAGATACTTCCACTCTCTGAAATCTCCTCAATTTCTATACTTTGTACACTACAATTTATTTTTAAAAAAACTGCTTAGGACATTTACATACCAAAGTGTTGAAGAGACATAAGAAGTGAAAAGATCTGACCTTCTTGAGTTCACATTGTTAACAGAGAGATGCGTCCCGTTGTATAGCTTATGAAGTTTCAGTATGAAATCGTACCATTTGAAGTCCTGAAGAACCACAACCTGCAGAAAGAAGAAGTGTATGAATGAATGTCCAAAAGCTATTCACATAGGATTAAACAGATCTAATGACCTCAAGATTTCCATTTCCAGGGAAAGCGTTGGGAGTGATCTTCATTCCACCACCAAAGTATTTAGCGTTTCCAACGCAGAGAGCTGTGACTTGAGGATATATCTCCCATTCACCCCCATTGACCTGAATATGTAACACAATGCTTTCAAGCTAACTTGCTCTGGTGAAGTTAGAGATTTTGCAGAGATGACTGTTTTACCTTGATTCTCATGTCTCGGTTATGATGTCCCATAAAAGCTTGGAGGGCACCGATTACGTAGCACAAGTTTCCAAATTTCTTGTACTTTGATGCGTAGAAACCTGCCTTTGCGCTCCTGCAAGTGATGAACAAGACAAAGATTTACAACCATCTCATTAAGGATCGAACAGATAATCAAACGGGAAGTTTCCATGATATCCTTACAAATGAACATCAGCGACGTTAATGAAGTAATGCAAATTACTTCCTTTATGGTCGATAACACCAACATCAACACTTGATCGTATACCTGCAAAATTGCAGACATAGTTATTGCTAAGTCCTAACTTCTCGAATGTGTTCAGTGACATACCTTTAGCAATGCGCTCCACCGCTTCACAAGGATCATTTTTCCTAACAAAACGCAGAATATACTCAAAAGATTGGCTCAAGCTAAGTTTCGAAAACAAATTAAATAAAACTGAAGTTGCAATAACTAACCAACCAAATGTCCTAGCAAAATCTGAGCCAGTACCTAAAGGAATCAGCTGCAAAAGAAGAAAAAGAAGAAAGATGGACAGAGATTGTAAGTTGTAACTCCACAAGAGATATACACAAGAGCAAGTAAAAAAAAGTAAGTCCACGCTACTAACACCAAGTGCAGCCGAATGACTAGCTTCGCCATTGAGACTACTGACAGGTTTTCCCTCCCAAAAGAAACCATTAACAACCTGTTAAAGTCAAAAATGACAGAATGAGTGAAGCTAAAACTCTCAAGAGCTCGGTTCTATCCAACCAAAGATTTCAAGTTCCTACCTCATGCAGTGTTCCATCACCTCCTACCGCAATCACAGCATCTGCACCATCCCTAATGGCCTGAACGAAGCAAACAAATAATCAGAGAACACAGAACCCATCAAAGTGATATGTATAAGTAAAACTTTCACAGCTACTTATACCTCTCTTGTAATGTCAATGGCATGAGAAGGACCCGATGTTAAAGATTCTTTTATCTGTAGTAAACAAACAAGAAGAAGGCAGGAAAGTCACACACACATAGCACACAGTTAGGTAAGCGACATAAATAAAAGAAAAACTCACATTACAGTCTTTACCAAGACGAGTTTGAAGATAAGGAAGCAACTTCTTCCACTCCTTAGCTGTTCTACCATTAGCACCTAATTCAAAAACATAAACCCTAAACTCCAGATTGATTCTCCATATAAAGATCATATTTTTAACTCCAAGTCTTAGTCTTTCTTCTTCCACTGAGTAAAAGAGGCAAACACACCTTGAGGGTTTACGACGAAAACGAGATCACGGAGTCGGGAGGAGGAGGAGACAGCACCACCACCACCACCACCGTGAAGGGTGATGCGACCAGAGGAGAGACTGGAGGAGATAGGGTTCTGTAGCCTATGGAACGAAGGTTTTTTCGCCGTGTAAGGGGGAACTGAAATGCAGCAATTGGATCGTAGCATTGTGTGGCCGCAACTTCGGCTCCGGGAGACATCATCGCCGTAGTGAGATACGACACTTGCAAAGACTCTCTGCCTGACAAAGAGACTTTCATAACGATTTTGGGCCGATTTCTTCTTCTTAAGTCCATATTGGGCTTAATCTTTATGACCCGTAAAACATTTTAGTAAAAGACTAGTCCTAGACTTCCTTATCGAAGTCAGTGAAAAGTGTGGGGTCCATGTTTTTTCCAGCCCATTTACACAATAATGAATTCGTCAATGAGTCCGTATATAGTTTCATTTGTAGCCGTTAGATTCTGCCTTTCGATAAAATACTATTTTATCAGCCGTCCACCTTTTTGTAACTCTGTGCACAGGGCAGTGAAAAATTAAACATAACCACCATTCACAACCGTACACGTGCAAGTCTGAACAAGTGTTTTGTGTGACAGGCAGTGACTTTATCTTTATAAACTGACGGCCGACCTCCGCCATAAGTTTTTCTCAGCTTACCGACTCCAAAAAGTCAGTCAATGAAGCATTAGAAGATCGTTTGTTTACACGACACGGTAAGATTCCTGGAAATTGAGCTTCGTTTCAGCCTCACATCTCTCTCTATGTATGTTTATGTGTGTTCTTCTGGATGTTTAGTTTTAGGGTTAAAGAATTTACTGACCGATGTAGATTGAGTATTACATCGTTTGATTATAGTTTGTTTCCATGTGGGTTTCGTATAATTACCAAAAAAATGGAATTTTTTTGCTTCAAGATCTTTAAAGTTGTCAGCTTTTTGAGAGTTGGGATTGTTCCTCTATAAGCTCTTCTATGTTGTTGTACCCATAAGCTTTGTTTGATTGATTAAACTCAAATATCATCTCTTTGTTTTGTTTTTTTATCAGTGTCTAGCAAAATGAGCCGACCACATGATCCACCACGAGGTTTCTTCCCATTTGGAAGAAACCCCTTTAGGATGTTATCACCAAAGAGCTCAGCTTTATCGCCGTGGCTGCTTTCTCTACTGAACGGCTTTGAGTTACTTTTAACAGAGAGACTAAAGAAACTCATCCCTAAGAACAAAGATGACATCCTCACTTTATCGTGGATGAAGCTAGCAATGGAGTCACTCTGCGAGACTCATAACAACATCAACACACTCATCACTGGTCTCCAGCTTCCTGTCTCTGATTGGGAAGAGAATTGGGTTGATGTTTACCTCGATATTAGCGTTAAGTTACTAGATCTCTGCAATGCCTTTAGCTCTGAGCTCACACGTCTCAACCAAGGAGATCTTTATCTCAAGTGTGCTCTGCATAGTTTACAGTCTGATTCCGGGGAGAAGTATCTCCAGGCTCGGTCTTCGCTTGATAGCTGGAGGCAACATGTTAACGCAAACAACGCTAGGATTGAAACCTGCCGTGAGGTTCTTGACTGTCTTGCTAAATCTCTGAGCTTGCCTAAAGTCAAGAACTCGGCTAAAGGAAAGGTTCTTATGAGGGCCTTTTACGGTGTGAAGGTTCAAACGGTTTATATCTGCAGCGTATTTACCGCGGCCTGGTCTGATTCCACCAAGGATCTTTTTGATTTACATGTCTCTGAGAAACCGTTGTGGGCAAAGGTCTTTACTGATATGCAGAGCGTTGTAAATGCTGAGATCAGAGACATGTTGTCTTCCGGTAGAAGTACGATTCTCAAAGAGCTGGAGAGGGTTGATGCTAGTGTTGAGAAGCTATACCCGATGATTCAAGATGGTGTTGATACTGTGGAAGTTGAAGCCTTTAGGGACTATGTAATGGAATTAGGGACACAAGCTGAGAAACTGTCTCATGGTTTAGATCAGTTACTAGAGGAAGTTGAGAGTTTCTTCAAAATGACTTTAAGCGGACGAGATGTGTTGCTCTGTAATCTTAGGTCAAGTGACTCAATCTCTAGCAGTGCAGTTGGAGACGATGTAGATTATTACGACTAGTAAACAACAAGTTTAAGCCTTAAGACAGGTTTAGGTTACTGAAAGTGTTTCTCTTTTTTTTTTTTTTTGTCTGCTGTTAGTCCTTTTTTTGAGCTTGTCTCTTTGGTTTAAGTGTGCTAGCCTTGTCTGTATTTTGATTGAACTCAATTCTGCAATATAATACAAATATATGGTTTGAAAAAAAAAACACTACGCCAAGTTCATTTTGCAGTTGGAGAAGAGATGTTAGATAGGTGCAATTAGTAGTAACAAATGAAATTTGCAATATTGAGCTATGACTCTTGTGACCACCATACACGTATGTAATCTCTCATGCTCTTTAGATTCACGGGTCATCTGCGAGAGATCTTTTACAGTTGGAAAAAAATAAAGCTTCTTTCTCTTCACATGGTTTTAGTGTCTTCAAGAGAGACCTTAAACTTCAACAAAGGCGCTTCTTCTTGGTCTCTCTCTCTCTCATTCTTGGTGTTATCATTGCATCATGTCTGGAGAGTCAAGCTCTGGTTCAACCGATCATTGCATCAAAGTTGTACCTACACACGGAGGCCGCTATATTCAGTACAACGTTTATGGACAGCTCTTTGAAGTTTCAAGAAAGTATGTCCCTCCTATCCGTCCTATTGGTAGAGGCGCTTGCGGTATTGTCTGGTAAGTTCCTTTTTTGAACTCTTCTTGTGATCAGTTATCACAAAGCCTTCATCTTTTTTTGAATGTTTGTTGGCTCGTTTCAGTGCTGCGGTGAACTCAGTGAGTGGAGAGAAAGTGGCTATTAAGAAGATCGGTAATGCTTTTGATAATATTATCGATGCTAAGAGAGCTCTACGTGAAATCAAGCTTCTCAGGCACATGGATCATGAGAACGTAAGCCTTAACTTTCTTCAAGGACGAGACAAAACAGAGGATACTCTGTTTCCTCTGTTTTTTTTCTCTCTCTCTTTAATCTTCAGTCAGACTGATCTTAAAGCCTTTGGTTTTGATTGCTTCAGGTCATAGCCATCAAAGATATTGTAAGACCTCCGCAAAGAGATATCTTCAACGATGTTTACATTGTCTATGAGTTAATGGACACTGATCTTCAGCGAATCCTCCGTTCTAAGCAAACCTTAAGCCATGACCAGTGCCGCGTAAGTCTGATCTAATCTTGTGGAAGTCTTTGCTAATGATATTGATTCGATATGCACTTTTCTTTCTTTTTTTGGCAGTTCTTTGTGTACCAACTCTTAAGAGGGCTCAAGTACGTGCACTCGGCCAACATATTACATCGTGATCTAAGGCCAAGCAACGTGCTGCTTAACTCCAAACACGAGCTGAAGATTGGTGATTTTGGACTTGCGAGAACAACTTCAGACACAGACTTCATGACTGAATATGTTGTTACCCGTTGGTACAGAGCTCCTGAGCTGCTTCTTAACTGCTCAGAGTACACCGCAGCTATTGACATATGGTCTGTCGGTTGCATATTCGGCGAAATCATGACGGGACAACCGTTGTTTCCTGGCAAAGACTATGTTCATCAGCTTAGGCTCATTACAGAGGTACAATAAAAAAAACATCAGTTTATCACCTTGTCTGAAAACCGCAACACCATTTATTTTAAAACATTCACTTTTTGAAACCAGCTTGTAGGATCTCCAGACAACTCCAGTCTCGGTTTCCTTCGCAGTGACAACGCGAGAAGATACGTGAGGCAACTTCCACGATACCCTAAACAAGAGTTTGCTGCTAGATTTCCGAAAATGCCCCCTACAGCTATCGATTTGCTGGAGAGAATGCTTGTCTTTGATCCAAACCGACGTATCTCAGGTAACAACAACAACACATAGAGTTTCTGTTTGGCTGCTTTTCTCAACTGGGTTTGGTTCTTTATTGCATTTAAGTGTTGCTTTCTGTTGTGTGTATATTAGTCGATGAAGCTCTTGGACATGCATACCTATCACCGCACCACGATGTGGCCAAAGAACCAGTGTGTCCGACTCCTTTCAGCTTCGACTTCGAGCATCCTTCATGCACGGAAGAACACATAAAGGAGCTTATCTACAAGGAGTCTGTCAAATTCAATCCTGACCATTGAGGAGAGACCCAACAACAGCACAAACATGTTTGATGATTATTATGATTCCTTTTCAAGTCTCTCTGTCTTTTTTCTTTTGCAAAACTCATTTTTATTTCGGTTGAATAAATGCTATAATGATGAGACACACATACATTTATTATCTATCTCTATGTCTAAGCTACTGCAGAGTATGATTTTTTAATCATTTTCTTCAGTTATGATGATGGATCATAACTATATAATAATAACAGATCGCCATAGACTAAGATAAGAGTACTGTATTTATTTGGTAACAATATACACTCGAAGCCTTGTATTTTCATCAAATTTGCGATCTCATTTGAGCCTGGTTGATTAGTTTTGGTTACTTACATACAAGTTTTTATTATTAAAAAGGTTAATTTAATCAAGTTCATGTTAATCTACTGATTAGTATGACTCTTGTCTCTGACCAACAACGTAATAAAATATTGATGACCTAAGAAATCTTAAACCCCAAATAAAATATCCTATCTCGACGTTACACTGTGTCAACCACGCCCCATTGTACCACTTTCTAACCGTTGGATTAGCGAGTGATGAAACAAAGCTTCCCTCAAGCGCGTGGTTTAAAGACCAAAAGTAAGAAACAAAAGTAAAATTTTGTGTAATTAAAGAATTAAACATTTTCGACTGAAAATTCTCTTGAGCGATGCGCTTCTACTCTCTCTACACTAAAAACCTCTTTTAATTCTCAAGAGGAAAAGTGTTCTCACGTTTGATCAAATGGCGAAGCTTTCGATTCTGGGGTTAACAGCTCTCGTCGTCGTCATCTTCCTCTCATGGTCTGTGTCAATCAGTGATTCTCTTGAAGAATCTGTGTCGGAGGAGGACAATAATGGAAGCTTTTTCACGGTCTCGAGCTTCAGGTACCCAAAATCACAAGTCAGGCCCTACGATACTCGTTACATCAGAGGTCTGTTCATCAAGTTTCCTTTTCGATTACTATATATATTTTATTGGTTGGCTTCGTATGATTGATGATGAGAGTGAGCTCGCTCTGATTCTGTTGTAGTTGATTTGCCTCCATGGTTCTCATCGTTGAATGTTGCTATGGAATCTGATGTTGACATCGTAAGTTTCTTAGCTATGATCTCAGATGATTGATTTGTTTCCACATTCGGTTGATTTGGATTTGTGTGTGTGTGTTTTTGGAGTAGAGTGCAAAGAGCCTCTCGAAGATTTCGAAAAGTCTTCTTCCTGTTATATGTTTCAGAGATGGTAGTCCTCCTCTGCCTGATGCCTCAACCAACGCTCTCAAAGGTTTAGGTATGATTTAGGTACATGTAGTGATGCTTCTTTGTCTGGTTACTTAAAAGAGATCACATAACTTACTATTTTAAGGAGTTTAGAAAGTGTTTTAATCTTTTTTAATGTTTTGTAGAGCTAGGACGGTTATTCAATGGTTCGTTTGAAGGAGCTCAAGATATTGAGATTGCAGAGCAGTGTTACCCTATGCAGAAGAACATTTCCTTAAGATTGACCAATGAACAGGTAAGCTTTTTAATCGTGTATTACGACATTTTAAGATGATGAGTTACTCTTGTTCCATGCTGTTGCTTACAGATATCTCCTGGAGCTTGGTATGTTGGTCTTTTTAACGGAATTGGTGTTACTAGGACTCAGGGGAAAATGGTATGTTTTATAATGTTCGGTCGCAGTCATCTTTATCCTTACTAAGGAAAGTCTCTGATGCGTACTCGGATACTTCACACAGATTGTTCGCTCCTCGGCGTTTTCATTTAGTGCCAACATTAGTGTTGAAGGTTGTAAAACCGCTACCATGTGGGGGCCTTCCTGCAACCAAACTATCTATCCTCTTTCATGTTCTCGGTTCGATAACCAGACAGGAAGTGTTGTTTCTTGCTCTGATTCTTCTCCTAACTCTTGTCTAACCGGTGTTGAAACAAAGACATATGCGTTAGATGTAGATGGAATAGCTGAGCAATTAGTTATCATGGCATCCAATGTGAAAATAGATTCAAATGAAAGCTACCTCATGTGTTACGCTCGCTTTGGAGCTATTGCTTCAGAGACTTTACATGATTACGCCGGTGATATACACAAAGCTCCTTTAGTTATTAACAAACCGAAAGTTGGTCGATGGTACATCGTTGCTAGCTTCTCTGGACGTGAGAATCGTCTTGTACAGGGCACAAATGCTAGTTCTAAGGTCTGCTTTTCACTGAACGTTAAAGTGCTCGGGTGTCCCGTGGGAAAAGCAGGACCAAATTGTGGGCAACAGATCTACATGCTTCAGGTGATTTGCTCTAAAAATGCTTTCTGATTATGTCAAGATCCATACTTATGAAACACTGTATATTCTATACAGGCAGTTATGAGGAGAGGATGGTTGACACCTTTTGAATCATATTATTTACCGGTCAATGACGCTTCTTCACCTTCAGACTCGACCACAGACTTCCCCCTCGAACCCATTTTCAGCAACGTTTCGTCTCTTCCCTTAGACACAAGCACATGGACTTATTTTCTCATGAACATCCCTCAAGGAGGTGCTGGTGGGCACATCCACTTCAGGTTAACATCAGATTCCGCTATACAGTATGAAGTGTATCTTAGATTTGGTGGATTGCCCACTGTTGAAGACAGGGATTATTATTATGCGAATCAGACAAGTGCCAGCCGCTCAATGTTCTTCTCACTGTATAACTCTAGCCAAGAAAAAGTTGATTTCTATGTCTTGTATGCTCGAGAAGGGACATGGTCATTGGGGTTAAGGCAGCTCAGTGAGTCTACTGCTGCCACAGCCTCTAAAGGTCCACCTACTCTTGTATCTCTTTCTCTTGAAAGATGCCCGAGAAGGTGTTCCTCTCATGGGAATTGCAGATATGCTTTTGACGCTAGTGGATTGACATCCTACAGGTTTCTTCTCAATCAAATTTTGTAAACATATGGTAAGTGGGCTGTCTTCAGTTACTTAACCTCTTGTATTGTGTTTCAGCTTTTGCTCTTGTGACCGAACACATGGAGGCTTTGACTGTAGCATTGAAGTTGTATCACAACAAGGACATATCATTCAGTCTATTGCTCTCATCGCATCAAATGCAGCAGCTCTTTTGCCAGCTTACTGGGCTCTTCGGCAGCGAGTAATTTTTTTCTTAGTCTACACATTTTAGTTCAGTGGTCTTGTTTTTTTTCCTTTTACTCTTCGAAAACCTGCTGATTCATACACTAAACAGGAGTATCCAGAGTGGGTTCTATTCACATCCAGCGGAATCTCAAGCGCTCTGTATCATGCGTGTGATGTAGGCACCTGGTGTGTGTTGACTTACAACGTGTTACAGGTACAAGTAGTTATTTTTTTTTTATTTTTTTTTTTGGTCAAATAGTACAAGTAGTTATTATCTGCATCATTGTCATCTTTTTTTAAAATGATACTTAGTTACGAGATGTTAAACTTTTTTTTGGCTTCAGTTCATGGATTTCTGGCTCTCTTTCATGGCGGTGATTGGTACCTTTGTGTACTTATCCACAGCTGATGAAGCAGTTAAGAGGACAATTCACACAGTTGTTGCCATTCTCACAGCTTTATTAGCCTTAACCAAAGCAACAAGGTATGTAAGATGTTGGACTGAATGGTTATGATAAGCATCACTTATATACTACCGTCATCAATTTGCTTGCAGGGCGTCGAATGTTATCATTGTATTAGCTATTGGGTCACTTGGTCTTCTCATTGGGTTTTTAGTAGAATTTATTACAAAGTATAGATCATATTGCGGATCAGCTGGATTTTCAATGAACATGCTGGACAGGTAACAGAAGGAAACCATTATGTTTCCTGTGTTATCACAATCTGATAAAGCATAACATATCCAAGTTATGTTATATGTTTGTTAATAGGCCAAGGGCAGTCAAAGAATGGTTTAGTAGTCTGATCAAGACACTCAAGAAACGGTTTCATTGGGGCTTTATGGCGGCTGGTCTTGTAGCCTTTACCATGGCAGCCATAAGTTTCAAAGTGGAAACCAGTTCAAGCTACTGGATTTGGCACAGGTGTGTGTATTCAAATTGTTCAAATACGAGTAGTATCTATTTGGTATCACTTTCTGAATATCGATATTTTGAAAATTATGTGCAGTATTTGGCATTTCACAATCTACACATCTTCCTTCTTCTTCCTTTGTTCGAAGATTGCAATTGTAAATAACGAGAACCAAACCCTCCAGGGAGCTGACAACTACGAGCTAACACGGCAAGACTCGCTACCAAGAAACTAAAAAGCATACAGATAAAGAGTCTCTTTACTACATTCTTGATGTACTTTCTCCTATATCTATATACGAAGTACCAACCAAAAAAGTGTTAGAACCAAAAAAAAGACATGCTGATGAGTAAATATTCAGGTTTGTCTTACTTAGATTCTTTTGATATGCATTTGGACCTCACTGCAAACCCTTGTGTCTGTAATCTTGTATGTTTGTATACGCATAGCGACAGGAAAAGACCCGTTGAGTTGTTTTGTCCAGTTGCATTATTTGTGTTCTTTTTGCTGGCATTCTTAAACAATCTTTGACTTCCATGTGCTTTTTATATGTCATTGTGTTCATGAGTCATGGTCATTGTTTCTAGTCCCCAAGCCAACTGCAACCTGGAGTTTTGGGATTATTGCAATTTCTCCTCTCTGTTATACGCAGTAGAGCCGCTTGGTTCCAGTGGCCTTCAGAGACGTAAGCGTTTGACAAGAGAGAGTAGTTCACAGGTTCGCTAGGTTCAATTTCAAGGAGCTTCTTTGCACCCCATTTCATAGATTCTCTCTTCTCGTATATGTTACATGCTCCTGTGAAAGCTGCCAAAGCATCCGTGCGTGGTTCTATAGGCATCGACCTCAAAACATCTAAGGCCTCATCGATGAAACCAGCTCGACCAAGAAGATCTATCAGACAGGTATAGTGTTCTTCCTCTGGTTCTATCTTGTAAACTTCAGTCATTAGTTTGAAGCAGCGAAGCCCTTCTTGGACTAATCCTCCATGGCTACAAGCAGACAGAACCTCTAAGAAAGTGATCTTGTCTGGATGAAGTTTCTGCAGCATACTTTCAAACATTCTCAAGCTTTCTTCCGCAAATCCGTGAAAAGCTAAAGCTCCGATTACTGAAGTCCAGGAAACAAGATTGGGTACTCTGATTGAACGAAAACAGACAAGTGCTTCAGATAAACTTCCAGTCTTGGAGTAAGCAGTTACCAGAGAATTAGCAACAGACAGAAAACCTGAATAGCCTTGTTTAGTAACAATGACTTGCACTTGCTTAATCTCCTGAATCGCTGAGAACTTCGCGCAAGAACTTAAAACACTAGCAAAGGTAAGCTCATCTGGCTGGAGATCCTCACTTCTCATCTGACCAAAAAGTCTCATAGCTTCTCTTCCTTCTCCATTTTGTCCATAACCAACAATCATCGCGTTCCAAGACACTACATTTCTCACAACCATCGATTCAAAACACTCCCTGGCGTCTCTCATATGGTTACTCTTAGCATACATGTCCACCAATGCAGTCGCCACTGGAATGTCCAACTGAAATGACAGTTTGAAGACAATGGCGTGAATCTGCTTCCCTTGTTCGACCCTGCACACACTGAGAAGACTCGAGAAAGTGAAATTATCACCTGGGGATCCCATTACCTTAAGTAAACCAAAAGCTTCATCGACCATAACGTTAAGGACATACGACGAGACTAAAGCGTTCCACAACACTAAATCTTTACCCGAAACCGCCTCAAAAACTCGTCTCGCTTCAGCCATGTAACCACATTTCCCATAGAAACCAACGAGAGTAGTACTTACAAAGCAATCTGAATCAAGACCTTGTCTCATTACCAAACTATGTAACTGAACACCAGCTTCTACATGGTTTGAATCACTACACAACCGTATCAACCCAATGAAGGACACATGATCCAACCCCACTTCACTGAGAAGAACCCGTCTCAAACTACAGAAACCCATACGAGCTTTTCCCTTAGCGTCGCCGTCTCGGTGTATAACCCCGTGAATCATTATGTTCCAAGTGACGATATTTCTAACAGGCATTTCGTCGAACAGCTTGTCTGCATCATCAAAGTCTCTGCTTTTCGTGTAAACTTGCAATAGCTTGTTTCGAAGGAACAGAGAATTGTAATCCCCTCGTTTAATCATGAGCCCATGATATTCATGTCTAGCAGATAGCTTCGATGCAGAGGAAGAAGAGAAGGTGAGGTTCGTCCGCGAGGAAGATGAAGAATACTTTTTGAAATGGACGGTTGATCGGAACATAAAACGCATCTCTCTGTAACGGGGATGGAAAATAAGGAGAATCTCTGACTTAACTCGACGGTCATGATCGAGCTTAAGCTGAGCCGAGCTGAGTTGTTGAGAGGAGATTCTTTTTCGTTATTTAAGGTAGGTAGATTAATTAATGACTAATCAGTGTCTGACGGACAGTAATAACACTCTTAACTTCTTTTATGATCCTCAACATTAATGAAATTGTTACATTATTTTTATTTTTATTTCATTTGAATTACATTATTCCTTTCTTTATCAAATGATTTATAGAATTTATCATTTATCATATTAAATACTCCCAGTTTATTATCTTTAGTTTTTCTGTTTTTTTTTTTTGTATTAAATCTTAAAGTAAAAGTTTAATTTTTTCGTTATTAGTAACGGTGGTTTTACTAAAGTGATTAGTAAATATATAATTTTAAAATTTAATTTTGGTCAATTTATATAGTTAAATAATATTAATTATAGACAGTTTAATTCAAAAATTTGAACAAATAGCCCATGTTTTATTAGTTTGTTTAACGTTGCAAATTATTATTTGATTTGGTTACTGATCGTGCCGATTAATTATTTTATATAACTGAAAAAATTAGTGATATTAAATAAAAAGTTCAGTATTTATAATTAGTTGTAAGATTATAAAATAAGCAAATGAACAAAATTTAGTTAAAAGTTACAATATTAAATTTTAGTGACTTTCCAGAGCCACAAGTTTTTAATTTTTTTTTTTTTTTTATATTGATTAAAAAAATTGAAGTTTGACTCATGTTTTTAAGGCCCAAATGAGTATCAATAAACACATTCTTTCAAAGAGCCTAATAAACACTAACAAACCTCAATGTAGTTTGTAAGTGTTAAACTCAACCAGGGGGTTAATAATTAACTAGAGTCAATACGTCATATGACAGCTAATATATATCTTTTATATTTTGTGGTACAAGTCTCACTCATTTCCAATGGGTCTCCATAAATAACCGTTTCCTGCTTCATTCAATAAAAATAAATCATTTCTCTACACTTTCTTAATACCTCCTAAAATACAGGCGAAATTACACACAGAAAGGTTAGTCAATTTCGCAAAAAAAAAAATTATCATATTTTTATTGCAATTTTCGTTTGTTCACATTGTTTTACAATTCGTGTAGTATAACCCTGATTTGGTGGAAAAAATAGTTTTCAATTTTGAGAAAGAAGGGTCTGTATCTGTAAGAACTTTGAAATTAGACCCTAAACTTCTTCGTCGGTCACCATCGATCAGAAACCCAAACCTTTGACACAGAGAAAACGGCGGGTCAAGGGGGAGTGGGGTTTTTACGAAACGGCCCTATCTTTTTCGATTGCTTTTTGTATTTCCCGCTAAAAATTTGCCATGGAATCTCTGGAGTCGTAATCGTAAGCTAACGATTCTCGATCTCATCGTCGTCGTCGTCGTGACGAAGTTTCCTAGGAGTTTCTTTAGCTTTTTTGTTTGTTTGTTACTACTTTTAAATGGGATCTATAATTGGTTTTAGGATTCGCTGTTCGTCGTCGATGGCTGGATGGTCGATGGTAGCAGACGACGACGAAGAAGACGCCGTCGATTTCTGCAAAACTCCGAAGAGTTTCGACCTGAACAAGTCTCCTGAAGCAGTCTCTAACTCAGATTCGGCGTTTGGAAAGAGTATCAACGAACTCGTCTCCTTGTTCCGTCGCTTAATCGAATCCTTCGTCGTCGAGTTCTGTCCTCCGCCTCTTCCTCCGGTGACCGTTGATCTGTTCAGCCTCTTCGTCAACGTGAGTCATAGAGGCGGTTTTAAAGCCGTTTCCGAGAATGCTGCATGGGATGAAGTTGGGCGAGAGTCTGGATTAGGGTTTGGTGACTCTGTACTATCTGCGAAATTGATCTATGTGAAGTATCTCGCCGCGCTTGCTCGATGGTTGAACAGAGTTGTTGCAGGTGATGGTAGCGTGGAGTTGCCTGGAATCTCTGGTGATCTGATTGGTAGGTTTGGGGATTTTGTATCTCAAGTGAAGAGGAAGTATGAATTGAGTAAAGGTGCGGATTCGAGGGAGGTGGGAGGAGAGTTCAAATGGTTTATATCGAAAGCTAAGAGAAGATATGATGATGATAAGTGTCGAATTGGTTCTAATGAGTCTGTGAAAACGAGTGAAAAAGTGTTGATTCTTGATTCTGGCAACAGTAAAGATTGTTTTTCTCCTGGGAAGAGGAAACGGGAGTGTTCTTTAGAGACTTTGAGATGGTTAAGCGAGGCTGCTAAGGATCCATGTAACATATCGATTGGTTCTTTGCCGGATAGATCAAAGTGGGATTCTTATGGAAGTGAAGAGCCATGGAAACAGCTTCTTCTGTTCAGGGCTTCAAGAACAAACACTGATTCAGCTTGTGACAAGATTTGGCAGGTGGGTATAGCTATTTGGAATTCATTATTGAGTGTTAGTTTTAACTGTGAAGATGTGATGTTTGGCTTTAGATTCATGAACTGTATGTCTTAGAGCAATTTAAGTAATTGCTCTAGTTAGCAACTTAGGATTTGCTGGACCAGCTTTTGTCATAACAAATGTGATTCTCTACATAGTGCCGTCTTTAGCACCAGGAATGTATTATTTACTGCTAGAGATTCCCACTACACAGGTTGTGAGTCACGTGTGATTGAACTAGAATCTAACTAATCCTATTGTGAATGTGAATCTGTCTTCTCTGATTTCACCACTGTTCTTCTCTTCAAGTCTTAATCATTTGCTTGCGTGTGTTTCAGAAAATCCAGAAGATGCATCCATCTCTGTATCAGGATAGTGCTGCGCCTAGCTACAATCTAAGAGAGAGACTCAGCCTCGATGGGAATCAGTTTAATGAGAAGAAAGCTGGGAAAGGCAAGATATCTTCTGAGGATGACTCGGCTTCAGACAGTTCAGATGAGGAGGATGAATCATGTGGTCTAGTTGGTTCAGAGTTTCAAGCTGAAGTACCTAAGTGGACTGGCATCACCACTGAAAGCGATTCAAAGTGGCTGGGCACTCTGATCTGGCCACAAAACAAAAATAATCTTCTTATTGAAAGAGATCCTATTGGAAAAGGAAGACAAGGTCCTTGTGGCTGCCAATATCCAGGCTCTGTTGATTGTGTCAGATTTCACATCAAGACAAAACAGGAGAAACTGAAACTCGAACTTGGTTCAGTTTTCTACATGTGGTGTTTCGATACAATGGGCGAAGGTAATCTGCAGTACTGGGCAGAGTTAGAACTGAAGAAGGTGATGTCTTTGATGCCTTCTCCACCTACACTTATCCCGTCTTTCTTCGATGAGCTCAGGGGTGTCCTTCCTTCAAAGAGCAGAGGAAAGATTGTGAGCTACTTCTACAACGTGGCCCTTTTGCAGTTTAGAGGAAATCAGAGTAGAACGACTCCTGATGAGGTAGACAGTGATACTGATACACAATACAGGCTTGCAACAGCGAATGAAGATCCAAACCTGGAAGATTCAAACACATCACAGAAGCCCGTCCTGCTTACACCTAAGAAAAAAAGGCGTCGATAGAGGCCTTGATGAATTGAATCTCACCCTGTTGGGTTTTAAGTGGGAGCAGCAGCCTTTTTTGTCTTTTTCTTTCCATCTCTTCGTTGCCGTTGAAAGTGCTTATAGACTCCGGGGGAAGAAAGTGTTCTGTTTATGAGTTACGTCGGCTCAGCAAATTCTGGTTTTGGTATTGACGTAAATACTTCCATCACTCCACTCTTTTGATGATTCTACAAAGAGTTTTTTTTTAGTTTTGGGGTTGGCATTGCTTAAAAGGACTGATGAATCAGAGAGACGAGGTTTCTCCAAAACAAGTACAGTAAAATTTCGGATTATTTTGGTGAATACAACAGAGGCAAAATGTTAATTGCTATTTTTTGTTTTGTTTATTCTTCGTTTGTTTGTTTGTTTCAAAGGGAAAAGTAGGAAATGAGTTTATACGTCAGTTTCATGATTACCATCTCTCAAAACTTTAAGTTAAAAAAAGACCGCACACAAACTAAGTTTGTAACATAAGCTTTCCGGTGGTTTATTTGAGAAATTATAAAAGAAAATTTGTCAAGTTTAAATGGTTGTTGAAGCTTAACCCAGATTATATATCTTCAATCATGTAGCTAAAGATATGACTTTTATAATAAATGTTAAATGATAGCGCGTCGGCCCCTAAATGAACCACCCGGCACGCATTTCATATATAGAAGAACTAAACGGCGAGCAGTTTGTAAATAATCAGGTTTCAGTTAATATCGTTACGTTCCCGTCTCACTCCACTCCACTCCACTCCACTCCACTCCACTCCTTCCATGATCACAAACCATGGAGAAGATCTTGCGTCCCTCTCTACTTTGTTGCATCCTCCTTCTTCTTCTGATCTCGAATTTCCAGCTCTCCGAAGCAGGGAAGCGACGGATCGAGATCAGCGACGATCTAGACGACGTGGAAGACAACGAAGAAGACGAATCATGGAAAACGTGGGGGAACAAAGCAGCGACAACGCCGGAGTTCGATCCTCCTCCTGATTTCACCAACATGGGATTCGATCAGATCCAAGAGGAGATGGCTAAACGGACTTTTGCACCGGTCGTCGGTTTCGTCAAGCTCCGGTTCGGCGTTAACCGTACAAAGGTAAACAAAAACCACGAATAGGTTTCGGGTTAAGTACGTTAAAAATCGTTTTGGTTTCGATCAACAGGATATGGTGGTGGACATTGCTATGAAATGGACGAAAGTTCTGAGATCAGGTGGGTTAGGAGTGAGGTTCATGGCCGTGGATCGTTCCACGGTGATGTTTAATATGCAGAACGGGAAGGAAGTTACTGAGGTTAATAAGATAAAACTTTGTTATTTACAGACTTAGTCAGAGATTCTTTGACGACAACTACGAATCATTTCTCTTTTTTAGCTAAGGGAGTTCGTGCTGAGCCAAGAAGAGGCTTATGAGGTTAAGATAGGGAAACAAGAGTTTCGACGACCTGGAGATCCTCCTCTTGATGATGTCCTCGACAAGCTTAAGCAAAGCAAGGATGATGATGTTAACAAGGATGAATTATGAGACTGAAAGTTTATCTCTTTAGCTGAATCTTAGCTACAATATCTTTGACATGTTTGATTCGTAGAATACAATGAAAAGGGAAGTTTGTTTTTTCTCTTTCTGATGAGTATGCATGCATTCATTTAAGCTTATTGCTAAACGTGGAAAGCTCAATAACCTGAATCCTGGGAATGCTTACTGCCTCTGCTCTTTCTTTCTCGGTATTGTAGCCCCAGTTACCTGTTTCATAGATAAGATTTGTCAGAATAATCAGTAGTAGCAAGAACCAGAAAAAGGATTATATGATGGGGGAGAAAAGAAGAGACTAGTACTTAGGTATAGATTCCATTTGTCTAGTTCAGGCTCTTTGATGACATTCTTCAGCGTTGCGAGTCTGTCTTCCACGAAACTGTTCATATAAAACAATTCATAGGGATTGTAAACTAATGGTGTTTCCAAGTGTCATGTAGAAACAGTGATACATAGATTTATTAAAAAAAAAGCATGGGCGAGACTTACTGCAGCTTCAAGCCCTGGTGTTCTGGTTTATTCTGAAGTAGCTTTAGCACTTCCACCTTTGGCCTGATGAGATATCAAACAGGAATAAAAAGCTATAGCTTAGGCGGTAAATCTGAAAAAAAAATAAAGAAGAAAATCAAAGTTCTTGGTGATACTGACCCTGTACCCAAACCGTAAATCCTTTCTGGTGGTATGATTACACCTGCTATTTCACGCAGCAACGCTTCTGCAAAGCGTCCCTGCAATTTCCCCTCCCCACAGATACTAACAAAGTTCAGCTACTGATAGCGACAGACAGTTCTGAAACATTATTACAGCACCTGTTTCGTAGTAACAATGTAAATCTTTGAGCTGGCAAATTTCAGTGCATCCGAAACTCCCGGATAGAATCTGCAAATATAGTAGACGATGATGTATTAAAGCTGTGAAGGTATAAAATGTGCAAAGAAAAGATGAAAAACTTTTGACTATATATGAAACCAATCAGCTGGAGGAAATAATGTTGAAGACCTATTGGCACCAATCCAAGTGGTCAAGTCCTTGTTAATCCAATCATCTCTAACTTTTCCAAACAAATCGATTAAAGCATCTTTATCTTGTTCATCCCAAGCTTCCATGATAACCGGCTTAATCTTTCCCCAGCTCTCCAATATCCCATCAACAGTCAATCCCTCTGCAACCTTCAAAAGGCAATCAATCAATCATCAAACATGTTGATCTTACAACACACACAAAGAGGATCTCTTAATGCAAGCTTAACTAGAGTGAAGAAGCATTCACACTCACTGAAGATTTTCTAATAGAGGGTATCTTAGTCTCCAACAGAAGGCGAACAAGTAGAAGATTTTCATAGCCAGTTTCCACCACAGGTCTCACCTACAAAACACCAGCTCCTGTGTAAGCTTCGCATTCTTTCAAAAATCAAAGCTTTAGATAACAAAATGAAACCTTTCAGTTTGAACAAACAGTAAGAAAGATGGTAAATTTACAATATGCATCTGATCAACGATCCATTCCTCTAAAGCTGAATCAACTCCTTGGAACAAACCAGGCCATCTCACTCTCGCTGCCTATAAAAAAACAGTCAAAACGAATGTTCAGTAACCCAAAACTTCAGAAACGAACTAAAGTTCGAAACTTCAAAATCAGAAACGGACAAAACAACAAAACCCAGGACCCGAGTTTCTTCTCTTAAACTAAACAATAGACTTAAAAAGAGTATTGGGAGAGAGAGACAAGATTAAGATTTGACCTTAACAGCAGAAAGAGAGCTCTCTCCACAGCTATCGCAGAGAACTCCATCAAAGTCCAAAGCGTAGAGATCTCCCATTCTCCTCTCCCACTACTTTCAAGCTTCTGCCACACATTTGTTTTTTTAAGAGACGAAGGTTACTCATACTCTTAAAACCCAATCATACTAAGCCACGTGTAAGGACGATATAAAAATCGCTTCTTTTCGCGTTACGCGCGTTTGCGGTACGCTACTCGCATTTATAAACGTGTGATTTATCGGTGGCGTTCGTTGAGAAAGGCAACTTGGTCTACAAACTATGTTTGTTTGGTAATCTATAAGTGAATTTGTCTGCAAACAACAAATAAACAAACACACAGACAAGCAACTAAAAGCATTATGTTTTAAAATTTTAGAAAACATAGAAATGCGAGGGGGAAAAGTTATCGCCAAATTGATTAGGAGGAGCTTATAGTAATCATAAGTGTGAAATAGGCAAAATAAAACATGAGACCTCTAACAATCTCAATGACTGGATACCATATTCTAATTGTTTTCACACTATGTAAATTACAAATAAGTTTCCTCCATCAATCAAAGTAACAAAAATATTCCCTAAAATTTTTGAAAAAGTTTTCAAAAACCACTGAAATACGAGAGAGAGAGAGGGAAATTTTTCAATTGGTAGATAGATAAAGAAGGACTTGGTGATCATAAAGTGGTGTCAAGCACATAAAAGACACAATCTCTAACGATCATCAATGACAGGACCATGTATTCTATTTGTTCCCCACATTATGAATTCACATAAGTTTCCCTTAATTATCAGTCTAAGCGCAATATAGAATTTCCCCTTCTCTCAAAAAAGCTTTGACAAAAAAAACATTTGAAAATCCTTTGCGGTGAAGAAAAAAGGATTTATACCTTACGAGAAATTGCGTAGCGCCGGTGAGAGTTTCCGGTAATGGACTCGAGACGGTGCTTCTTACACAAATCGTCGTCTTCTTGTGAAATCAGAATCACCGCCGTGAAGTATTGGGGTGACGTAGATGGGATGCATAGAGGGAAAGAGGGAGATATGATCGCCATATATAGAAGAAGGAGCGAGGCGGGAAGTTGTGTTGTTGATATGATTCAATCCTCCTACCTTTATATATATATATATATAAAAAAAAAGACTGTTAACAATTTCCTTTTTACCAAAACCCACTTTCCTTTTTACTTGATTTTTTTTTAAAAAGGAAGTTTTCCTTTTTTTCTTTTTTGGAGAAATTAACAATTTCCTTTTTACCACAACCATAATCGAAACTTTCCTTTTTACTTGAATAACTTGGACGTGTGACAGTCACGTGATATCTTTTCCTTTAATCGAATAAATACAAGGAATTCTCTTTTTTTACCGACTGCAGCCGGTCGCACCGTCTATACAGCCAACCTAAGAACCGGTGTCGCCGGTATCAATAATTGCTCATCTTTTCCTTCTCCTCCTCTCAAGTCTCCTCCAGAGAGAGAGAGAGGGAGAAGAATCTCATCATCAATCTCCGGATCCAATCCAATACGTATCGCCTCTTCGTTAGGTATTTTTCTGACCTAGCGATTCTTCTTCTCCTTCGTCTCAGCTGGTGAGCGTGATTGCTCGTTTTCGAATTCGATAAAGCTAAGTTGTGGAAAGAGATCGTCTTTTGTATTCTGCTAATCGTATCTGATAGAACCCACAAAGCAATTTGGTTTTCCTCTTTATCCCTATTAGTATTGATTGGTTTCAATCCAAATCAGAATGACTCGTTTGATTGCTGATGTTTTAGGTTAGACTAGTGTTGCTAATACGATGAAAGTTTGGTCCTTTTGCATATGAAGATGTGAAATATACTAAAAAGCAGAGTCCTTTTTTCTGTTTTATAGGGGTCGTTGGAGATTCTGTGGTTTAGAAGGATGGCTAACAAAGAGGATCATCATCCTCCTCCTCCTCGTGGGAATGAATGGGAAGTCGTCTCGCTTACTTCATCAGCTTATGCTGCTTCTCCTGGCCCTTATAACGTTGAGTCAATAGATGCGAGGAAGTTTGATGATCATGCTTACTATGGAGCTGAAACTTCACGTGATCTCTTCATGTCTGACCACTTTGTATTCCCACCTAGCCAGCATGAGGATTTACCCCTTGATGATAATGATGATGAACCTGTTTCCCAAGAGGAAGCAAGTAAGGATGTCCAAGGAGGCTTGATGATGGAAGAAGGTCAGGGGTTGTCTGATGAACATACTACTTCGAGACAGTACATGGAATCATTCGGAAGTGAACACGGGTTAATTGATTCTGAGCCAAGTGAGAGTGCGGAGGTGGGATTAGATCTTCATTCTGATACTGCAAAGGATATTGTTGGACCTGAGAAGGATGCTAAAAAGGCAAGACACGACCTTCCTTGCGAAGCTTGGTGGAGAAGGAGAGCTGTTTCCATGTATATACGCACAAGAGAAGCCAATGCGATGTGGTCTTTATTCTTTGCAGCTGCTGTCACAGGACTAGTAGTGCTTGGTCAACGCTGGCAACAAGAGAGGTGGCAGGTTTTGCAACTCAAGTGGCAATCAAGCATCAGTAGCGAGGTTAAATGATCTAAAAACATGTGTCAAGAAGAATCATTATGTATTCTCTTACAAATATGGTTATATTCATTGACTGACGACTCTTGTTTTGTGTTTATTCTCACACAGAAGCTGAGCAGGGTACTTGAACCTCTCTCTCGCTTGAAAGGTGTGATTGTGAGAGGTAACCCACAAGCTTCTCTCGTAAGGAGTGGCACCTCCAGTGAGATCTAGAGAGACAGAAAAAAACATTGTATCATTCCGTTGCTCACACAGCACAGGTACATAAACAAACTTGGTCTTGAGTTACGTATATGTGCCTCAACGTCAAACGCTTTTGGTTTTCTTCAGCCTATGTTGTTGCTTCTTCATCTTGTACCATTACGGAGATTCAATTGCCTTCTCACAACTCACAAAGACTCTCACTTTCAGTGCGAAAACCTTCTTTCATCTTTTTTTTTGGTTCCTGGATGTTAGCTTCTTTCTTGTCTTAGTGTGAAAATATAGACACATATACACTTGTTTTTCTCTTTTTAAAATTACGAATTTTTATTTTACTATCATTGGATGATTCCTAAAAGAGAATACGTTCTGATTTGTAAAAAAATGTAAACCAAAAATATACTTTAAAATTTAGAATCATAAAACATAATAAATAAGTCAATAATAATGTATAAATTATTAGCCATGTGAATAAAAGTGAAGGGGTAACTAACTATAATAATGATTTCATTCATTGTTTAGCAACTTTTCAATATGTATTTTGAATTTCTCTTATTATTTCTATATATGGTCTTAAATGCAAAATGAGAATGAATAAAAAATCACGTAAATGAACTTCTTATATTTTGTGGGGCAAGCCACGCGCGGTATCTATTTATTACATTTACGTGATCGGTTCACAAGTCGTAACCAAAAAGTCATTAATTTCATTATTACCATAAATGTGCCAAATTTCGAACAAGTTTTTATAGACATATAAAGTCACAGCCGTCGAAAAATCCCTTTTACATATCTTTTTCTATTATTATTACAAATATTGCATCTGGGCATGGGATATTCTTGATGTACCTAATCTAACTATTTTATTGTTTGTATTTCATGTAACTTGCCGTAGGCAACTGTAAGTTTAATTTTCTTTGCCGTTGATGGGAAGGTAATCTAATAAGATAACTTATATTCTCTGTCGATTTGTCTTTTATCTCAAGTTTTAACCTACCACTATTTCAATCACACAAGATATGCATGATACTAAACCACACATTGTATCAAATCATAACAAAGAGCCAATGATACATGAGATTATCCACACAAGGAAAAAATAACATGTGCATGAAAATCGAACATATGCCAAACGAATCTACGTAAAAGAAACATCAAATCGTCTGCAAACGTGGAAAGTAGTTAAAAATCGAATATATGCTAAAGTTTGGAAAACCATCAAGTAAAGTGGGAGACTAGAGCTAATCCGTGATCATCGTTTTATATATATTTTATGTTTTCGCATTTTAGTTTCACCTTTTTATAAATTTATATATGCTATCTATGTAAGTTTTTATCTTGTTATTATTGATATATGCGGGATATTATTAGTAATTTATTACATTATTAGTATTATTATAAAATTATTAATATTTATGATTTTATAATTTGTTGACTAGTGATAATATAAACCAATACAACTAATTTATATATTTAAGTGTATTTTCTGATGTAATTTATTATATTTTAAATATCAATAAGAAAATTTATAATTAAAATAAAATCCAATATAAGAGTTTTGGTTGAATTATTTTAAATATTAAATTATGATAAAATGTTAATATTATATTTATATAATTTTATGTGGATATCTGACTAAGTGTAGATATCAAGGTTCACTGTACATTTCTCTTATCAAAAAGTATAGACGAAATAATTTATATTAGTGAGATAATTAATTGGTTTTATCAGTCCCTTATATCATATATATTCCCTTTGTTACAAGATGATTCATACTTTATAAAAATATTTGTTTCAAGAAATATTTTTTTTATATTTAGTGTCTTTATTAAGTAATAATGGTAAATTGTAAGATTTTTTTTTTATAAAAAAAAATTATTAAATTTTTATTAGCTAAAATTTATGAAAATATCTAGTTATAAAAATAATATATTTACAATCAAAATAATATGTTTTGTAAAATTTGTAAAAACTACTCCCTCCGTTTCGTATTACTTGTCATTCTAGATTTATTCACACATATTAAGAAAACATATGATTTTGTATATTTCTAAAATAAAAACACAATTACCTATACACCTAACCATATTTCAACCAATAGAAAAATAAAAATACAATTACCTATGAATTTTATTAATGAATTTTGCATTGAAATTCTAAAACGACACTTATTTTGAAACGAAATTTTTTCCCTACAACGACAAATAATATAAAACGGAGGGAGTATAAGATATACTTTTGGTTGGGGGTAGTAGTTATTAATTATTATTGTATTTAAGTTTTCCATTACCATGTTTAGTGGAAATAGTTATGGATTTGGTCTACGTATGTCAACGTAAAACACGAACCGGATATTGGGCAATCCTCGGTTTGTAATTCGAAAAAGTTGATTATCTCGTGTCAGTGCATTTATGCTTTAATGACAAAGGTCAAAACTCTTTACAATTACTAGGGCTTTTCTTTTATCCAGTCTTCATTTAAAATTTTAAGTATTCCTTTTATGATCTAGTTTCGAATATTTAACTTGAATCCAGTGATGTCAACTTTTTATTGTTAAAATTACAACGTATGAGATCATGCACTTTGAGAGGAAGTGGACGCAATTACTATTATACATTCAATGCTTACAAACTTTAAAATATATCGACAAAAGTCAGCAAAGTCACCAAACACAAGCAAACCTATATAGAAGTTGTGTAGTTGAGCAAAAAATGTATTTTGTTGAGTTTGTTCACCCAAACCCTAACAATCTCCACCCTAAAACCTTAATCACACATTTTTACACTCTACACCAACACAATTAGAATTCTATATTTTATATACACACGCATACACTTGTCAAAACGTACCACGAAGACTCTCATATTAAAAATCAACGAAACAACGTGATATAGTAGTTAACCTAAGATAGATATCTGAATAACATGATAATAGCATAGCTGAACACATATAGTTTTGCACATATATAAATAAAAATAAACAAATTGTAATATCATGAAATGGATCTGCCAAATTGTTGTTATACATGCAGTGTACTGACCATGCCTAATAATATTTACATCAACCCTAACTAATATCTTCAAAACATACAATTAATAGCCACGAGGAGCCAACATCCCATGCTTACTTTGTGACTTCTTATACACGATTTTTCAAGAAAAAAAAATTATACTATCCTGTTTTACTTATTATCATCTTTTATGTGGGGGTGGTTTTGTATTAAATTGTATATAAATAGTTCCATGTTCGGACATTGAAAACTGTGGGTCATTTTACTCATAGATCTCCCTCTTCTTAGGCTCCTCAACTAAACATCTTTAATGCTCTCGCTCTCTCCCCCGCTGTATTATTACCACCTCATATATAGACTTTGAAATATTTTACCATTCTATTTTTTTTTTTTCTCAAAAGTTTTTCTATATAATGAGATCAATACATCAAGTCTCCAACCACCTAGCTACCAGCCTAGAGCAGGAACATTAATGCTGGTACACACCATCTTTCATGCTTCACATACCCTAATTATCTCTTCACTCTCAAGATCTAGCTAGAGATCAAATCTATTGAAGTAAAACAGTCTGTCTTCTTCCATAATTGCTTATCTTTCTATAAATCTTCTCTCTTGTGTTCTTACATCTCTTGTAAACTCATTCTTTATCCATCTCTCTCTTCAAACTTCATTCACCACCTGGGCTATTTCCGGCAATATCATGGAAATATCCACTGCTCTAATGATTCTTTCAGCCATCACTGCCTATTTCTTATGGCTCACATTCATATCTCGTTGTCTCAAAGGACCACGTGTATGGCCCTTAGTTGGGAGTCTCCCTGGTCTAATCGAGAACTGCGAGAGAATGCACGACTGGATCTCCGACAACCTTCTTGCTTGCTCCGGTACGTATCAGACATGCATCTGCGCTATTCCGTTTCTAGCGAAGAAACAAGGTCTAGTAACAGTCACGTGCGACCCAAGAAACCTCGAGCATATTCTCAAAACTCGCTTTGACAACTACCCTAAAGGTCCAACATGGCAAGCCGTTTTTCATGATCTTCTAGGTCAAGGGATCTTTAACTCCGATGGAGACACGTGGCTTTTCCAGCGTAAAACTGCAGCTCTGGAGTTCACCACAAGGACTCTCCGTCAAGCCATGGCTCGTTGGGTTAACCGAGCTATCAAGCTTAGGTTTTTACCTATTCTCGAAACGGCTAGGGTTGACTCTGAGCCGATCGATCTTCAAGATTTGCTTCTTCGGCTCACGTTTGATAACATATGCGGCTTGACTTTCGGTAAAGATCCGAGAACTTGCGCACCGGGTCTTCCGGTGAACACATTCTCCGTGGCTTTCGATCGAGCCACGGAGGCGTCTCTACAACGGTTCATATTGCCGGAGATTTTATGGAAGTTCAAGAGATTGGTCGGACTCGGGTTAGAAGTCAGCTTGACTCGAAGCTTGGTCCAAGTAGACAACTACTTGTCTGAAATCATTAAAACACGTAAGCAAGACTTGACGAGTAAGCCCAATAACGATGGGGCCCAACACGACGATCTCTTATCACGTTTCATCAAGAAGAAAGAATCTTACTCCGACGAAGTCCTCCAGCGCGTGGCCCTCAACTTCGTACTCGCCGGACGTGACACGTCATCAGTCGCTTTAAGCTGGTTTTTCTGGTTGATTACGCAGAACCCGACCGTAGAGGATAAAATCCTCCGCGAGATTTGCACCGTCCTGATCGAGACGCGTGGCGATGACGTGGCTTTATGGATCGACGAGCCGCTCGCGTGCGAGGAGCTCGACCGGTTGGTTTACCTAAAGGCAGCGTTATCGGAGACGCTGAGGCTGTATCCCTCCGTGCCGGAGGATTCGAAACGCGCCGTGAAGGATGACGTGTTGCCGGACGGGACTTTCGTGCCGGCGGGATCGTCGGTGACGTACTCGATTTACTCGGCGGGGAGGATGAAATCGACTTGGGGTGATGATTGTTTGGAGTTCAAACCGGAGAGATGGATCTCGCAATCGGACGGTGGGAGATTCATTAATCATGATCCGTTCAAGTTCGTGGCGTTCAATGCCGGCCCTAGGATCTGTCTAGGTAAGGATCTGGCTTATTTACAGATGAAGTCGATCGCGGCGGCGGTTCTGCTCCGCCACCGTCTGACGGTGGTGACGGGGCATAAGGTGGAACAGAAGATGTCGTTAACTCTTTTCATGAAGTATGGTCTTCTGGTTAACGTTCATAACCGGGATTTAACGGCGATCGCGGCGGATCTGCGGGAGAAGACAGAGTGTAAATCTAACGCCGTTAACGACGGAGTTGGTGACGGTGTCAGAAGGTAGGTAAAGGTAGGTGAGAGCAATCACATCTATCAATTGAATGTGGGAATAGAGTGCGGCACTTGCTTAATGGGAGCGTGTCGGATACGCGATTCTTTGGTACTACACAGCAGTATGCCAGATGTGGTTTATTGATTGGCTGCATTTATTCAATAGAGGTAATTTTGCAAAGCCCGTTGTTTTCTTTTACTTTTTTCATTTTCATCTCCCTTGGTATTAACTTCCATCAAAAGACAGTAAAATTTGATTTCATTATTTTTGTAAGCATCTCTCATTTTGATTATAATGATTTTCAAATAATGCTTTCTCACAAGTTTACAGAATGTGTCACATCGTTTGGAAATCTGATCGCGATGGGCACATTGTTTTCCTTTCAACTCTTATCTCTTATTGATAAACCATAGAAAAATCAAATAAGCTTCTTTAACCAATATGAGTCATTTTTATTGACTTTGGCGAAATTTAATTGGAATCATTCACTTGTAACGGCATCTTGAATGTGTTACCTAATGCATTAAATGTGTTTGGTCCGCTCTGTTTCAAGATAAATGTCTGTACATAGTGTTCTAATTGTAGAAATGTCTGTATAACTTTTAACGCACTAAGTATGTTTGGTCCGCTTTGTTAGAAGAAAAATGTCTGCCCAGAATGTTGTCTGGAATTTGTAGAAGAAAGAGATCACAATATTTTTCAGGGGAACGTCTCTGACTCTGTCTTACAAACAGAGCTGTCTTACAATTTACAAACAGAGTCTGCATTAGGCAAAGAAGAGGAACCAACACATACACACGATGTTTCACACAAGTAGTAGTAGTAGTAGTACGTACACTGACAAAAGGAAAACCAAACTAAGAGAACAGAAAGCCAAGTTTTTAAAGAGTAACTCAATCAGCTTCTGGACTTGAATGGGATGGCTCTGATGACGATCACGTGGTAAAGAGCAGCAAGTGCAGCACCGATGAATGGTCCAACCCAAAAGACCCACTGGAAAAGAAAAAAAAGAAGAAGATAACACAAAGATTTAGTAATCAGGTGATCACAAACCGAGTTGTGATTGTATTAATTTTCTTTGGTGAGAGAATAGAAACTCACATGGTCATCCCAGGCGTTGTCCTTGTTGAAGATGATTGCAGCTCCAAGACTTCTTGCTGGGTTGATTCCAGTTCCAGTGATGGGGATGGTTGCTAAGTGAACCAAGAACACAGCGAATCCAATTGGAAGAGGTGCAAGAATCTGTCCAATTTCAAAAAAAAAAACAATTAAGCATATTGATCCCAATACAACAACACAACATTAATCCTGTTTTTGTAATAACTTACGGGAACATGAGAGTCACGAGCGTTTCTCTTGGCATCAGTAGCGGAGAAGACGGTGTAAACAAGGACAAAGGTTCCAATAATCTCAGCTCCGAGACCACTTCCTTTGGTGTATCCAGGAGCTACAGTGTTGGCTCCACCTCCAAGAGCTTGGTACTGCTTTGGTTGCAACCCCTTAACCACACCAGCTCCACAGATAGCTCCTAAGCACTGCATCACTATGTAGTACACAGCTCGTGTAAGCGAAAGCTTCCTGGCCAAGAACAGACCGAACGTGACTGCTGGGTTGATGTGTCCACCTGAGAGGACATAACACAACACAAAATCGTCATTACAACATCTAAAAATTCGTCAACTAGTTACCGCTCCTTAGTTTCTTTTCTTACACAACCGTCCTAGTTTGGTTCTTCACTAAACCCTAAGATCTAATCATAGTATCATACACAATCGTTAGATCGGAGAGTTTGAAACGGGGTGGTGGTGACTTACCGGAGATACCGGCGGTGCAGTAGACGAGAGCGAAGATCATACCACCGAAAGCCCAAGCGATCCCTTGAATTCCGACAGAAGCACACATGTTAGGTGACCTCTTGACACCCATAACGGTCAACACAGTGATGTAAAGGAACAGAAACGTGGCGATGAACTCAGCTATGCCGGCTCTCCAGAAGGACCACGAAGCAAGCTCGCCGGGCTCGAACAAGGGAGCAGGAGGTGGCTCCTTGTAGTCCTTGTCGCTCTGAGCCGATGTTCCGATCGGTTGTCTCTCCGGAAACTTGTTAGCTCCGACTCTAACATCTTCTTCCTTGCCTTCCATCTCTTGACGTCTCTTTTACTCTCTTTCTCTCTCTAGAATAATGTGTTGCAGAGAAGCAGAGAGTGGTAGCTTTATAGTGAGTGACTAAGCTCAATGCTCTAATGCAAACAAATGGAGATAAAAACTAAATAAAAAAAGAATGGTAATTAGTTTGTTAATTGCTTGACAACATATTAATATATAGTTTAATTGCATGACATAATTAACGTTATCATCGTTGTTGCTGATAATACTAATTATTAGTTTGATGATAAATTATTTTTTTGTGGCCAGAGTTTCAAGCTGTTTTGTGTTCTTTAATCAAATAGCTTTTATATAATAAAATAATATGTGGACACATTACTTTTGTATGTCTCTTATGAATTATGAGTTATGACAAAAAGAAAATACTGGAAACATCTAATAAAGTATTAAAATATATAAATTAAAAGGATAAAAAGTTGTGGTCGAGGTAAACCGCCGGTTTATGTGGACTGTTGTCAGATGAGGATAAGCACATGGGCTCACCTAACCTAAAAATGCTTAGGGACACCTCATCTAACAAATAATCTATTACAGTGATGATCATTAACCATCCACCATGAGACTTGTATATTGTTTTTACTGAAATTACTAATTAATATATATAGATCATTAAAAAAAAATATAGATCAATTAATATATGAATAGCCTTCTAACTAAATTACATACTTCCTCCATTTCAAATTACTTATCGTTCTGGAGTATAATTTTTGTTTCAAAATAAATATCATTTTCGGTTTTCAATGCAAAAATTTATTGATAATATTTTTTACTCTATTTTTCCATTGATTAATATATGGTTAGGTGTATTGATAATAATGTTTTTATTTTGAAAATATGTAAAATTAAATGTTTTTTTAATCCATGTGTATAAACTTAGAACGATAATTAATATAAAACGGAGAGAGTATCAAATAGCTTGAAACCATCCATGCATCACACCGCAAAAGCCATGTCAAGCGCCATGCATACCATCAACCATGAATGTGTAGTTATTCATGGTTTGTGTTATTACATGAAAAAAGAAGATTGGGTTGGGTTGGTTTGTGTTATTATTCGGCTGCAATCCACTAATTGCCAAAATGGAAAGATAACGTTTTAAGCCAAAAGAAAAGGGACTGTGAACAATCATGGTTGCTTCGTTGTTTTGTTTTTTTGGGTGTGACATTGTGTCTATGTCCTACCCACATGCTGTGTTTTCATCTGCATACTCCTATATACTAAACTTTATTAATTAATCCAAGGCTATAACCAGCGAAGCTTAAAAATGTACACTATATATATATAGACATATACCGAATTTCCTAGTAAATTCCCTCTTCAGATGGTGTATAATATACACTTGCAAAGTTCTGGTTTAGATGATAGACTTGCCGAACCATTGTCCATTGACATGCTCGGTAATGAAAGTTAGTCTCGACGTGAAGAGATCATAGCATAAAAAGCGTATGTATCATATATATATATAGTGAATATAACATTGTCTCTTTTCAAAAAAAAAAAAGAATATAACCTTTGTGTATTAAAAAATCATGCATGAGGTGAGGTACACAATATTTTTGTTTCAACTTTCTTAATTTTTTTTTTTCGCAAGCACCATATTTAGATTCGAATGCGTTTTGTGTTTGGTTAGTATAGACCGTAGAGTGTATTGTATAGTATTTTCGGTTTTGCAAGCATAATATTCAACCCATTCAACATCATATTAATATTCAACGTGTTTATTGTTTCTTTGGCTAATACTCCCTCCGTTTCAAAATGTTACATATTCTAATTTTTTCACACATTTTAATAAAACACATTAAAGTTGCATAAATTTTTGTGATTATCTTTTTTCCATAATTTTAAGCCAATAAAAATCTGATAAGTGCAATTAAGTTTTTTGAAGTTTGCAATTAGTTAATAAAATATGCATTGAAAATGTAAAAAATAGATCTTTTTGAAACAAAAATTTTCTTTAGAATATGTAACTTTAAGAAACGGAAGGAGTATCTATTATTGTCGTTCCTATCAAAATCAAGTTTTTATACATTTCGAATATTGTTTATTACGTTTTTGGTACTTGGATAAAGCCATGGGTTCTAACTTTAGTCTTTTTTGATGAAATAAAACCGAGAACGTTGTAATTTGTTTGGACTATATATGGTATGAGAATATTTGTTTAAAGTCCATGATTCCAAGCCGTCCAATCCATGGATAAGGAGACACGTGGCATAAACTTACGTATACAAAACCGACCAAGCCACCCCCAAAATACTTGTTGTCACATTCAGTCCAATATTAATCATTTTCCTCTATTTTTCTTTCTTCTGAGTGCAATTATTTCATTGCCACTCCCATTATTCCTGTTGCGTGACAGTCCCCACCTCCACCTCTCTTCGATTTATTTAATTTTCAGCCAGCTTTGTTTTAGTTTTCCACAAAATCCCTTTTTTCATTAACATACACAAATTATTTGGCTAATTAAACACGAAAACTACAATACCCACAAACTACGTTGTGGGTTGAACAAAATAGTTATAAATTTGGGCCATACATGGGCTATATAAAGCCACAATTATACATGGGCTAATAATTTAGTCCACAAACCCACTCTAGATCCATTCATCTGCGGCGGGTCAGCTAGTAAATTAATTTCTTATAATAAATAAATAAAGATAGTTAGCCTTTCGAGCCCACACTACACGACCAGCCCAGCCCACTGATTCGAACCGCGCTAACGAACTCTTGATTTCTGTTATTACCACGCAAGCCATTAGCCTATGAGGTCGTGACACCTGGACATGATCGGTCCTCTCAATTTCTTGTTTTTCTCCTTCTCACGTGAATATTACTTTCGCTTCCTGGTTTCTTAGGGATCAGCTTCATCATTACATATAATAAGATTCAAAGCTGGCTTTCTGAGTGAGTTTGGTTTTATTTTTGTTTCGGCGTTTTTGTTTGGTGATTATGTTTTCTCTTCTTTTACTAGTTTGAGGAGCCTAACTAATAGCAATAGACTGGGTCATCAATGTCAGAAACTGATCTAGACATCATGAAACCAGAGGTGACAAACATCCATATGCTTTTTTAGCTTGTGATGTTTCGAATTGAATTTTGCGCCTAGCCTCCAAAAGCTTAACTGCTTTGTTGCTTTGCCATGGATTCAGTCATACATCTGGCTTCAAACTTCTGATGGTTCAGTTCAGCTAGTGGAACAAGAGGTTGCAATGTTCTGTCCCATGATATGCCAAGAGGTTATACACAAGGGTGCTGGATCTTCTAAGAATCACTCGATCTCTCTCCCACAGCGAGTAAACACAGCTATTTTCAGCGTGATTCTTGATTACTGCAGATTTCACCAAGTTCCTGGACGTTCAAATAAGGTTTTGTATGATGACATTTCCACATATATCTCCACTCCATCTGTCCTCTTTTTAGTAATACATGTAATTTATCAAACTATTTAGGAACGAAAAAGTTATGATGAAAAATTCATGAGAATGGAGACAAAGAGGCTATGTGAGTTGACCTCAGCCGCTGACAGTTTGCAGCTGAAGTCTTTGGTTGATCTTACTAGTCGCGCACTTGCACGGATCATTGAAGGAAAAACACCTGAGGAGATACGAGATATATTTCATTTGCCTGATGACCTTACTGAGGTATGTCAAGTGCTCCTCAAGATCATCTCTTCTCCATCTCTTTAATGATTTTTGTCCAGGAGGAGAAACTAGAGCCTCTGAAGAACACAATGGATGATCCACGGATTCGACTACTCAATAGATTATACGCAAAGAAAAGAAAGGAGCTGAAAGAAAAAGAGAGATTGAAGGTCTGTTTATCAGTTACTATTTTACTTGTATATATGATAATAATGTAATCTGTAGCTTTTATTAGTTAGAATGTTGAGCAAAGTTTTTTCACTTGCTTATAAAAGTTGGGGTTTTACCATGTCTTAGAATATTGAGGTTGAAGAACATGTGGACGGACGTTCTGTGGATGACCTGTTATCGTTTATCAACGGCAGAGGTACTTCCCCTTTAATCTTACTCTGTGTCTTCTTTGGCTGCTCTGAGCTATATCTATTTAACATTGTACTACCACATCTTTAGTTTCATGTTTGGTGTTGATTCAGTGATGTATTTTTTGTTGATTAACTATTTTCTTTCTTCTCTGTGCCTGAGATTAAATACTCATAGTCTATAGATTGTTTGATGAATTAATCATGATCGGTCTTTGGTGTCCATATGATTGAGAGATATTTGCTGTGTGGATTTATGTCTGTGTTGTCTCTTTTTTTTTGTATATTCTCTACTTCCTTTTGAAGGCCTCATTGGAAGTAAGGAAAGTTCTGTTTCACAGATCCCAAGGTGGTAAAGGGAAAGAAGAAGAACAAGAAAAAGAAGGACCAGAAGATTGTTTCTTCAAATGACAAAGAAGGACCAGAACACTTTCATGACAAGGTTCAGAACAAGTTTTGCTCCTAGTTTGCATTTGTCAGGGTTAATGAATGAGTTCATTGTGCTTAGGAATCACTTGATCTTGAAGAGACTGGATCCAGCATGAGAGAGGTACTCGAAGATGATGACATCTTTACACCAAAGGTTGCCTCCGGGTCTGAAGATGATGAAATCGATCCAGCTATGAAGGAAATGCTTGATAGGTAAGAAGCACTCTTGTTTAATTCAAAACTTTTGTGGCCATCCTTTTTCTTTTTCTTATATATATATAGTGAATATTATTATTACAGAGAGGTAGAAGATTTTGCTCGAAGATTGAACTCCAATTGGGTTCGGTCGTTAGGACAAGAGAAAAGACCTGTTCACTTTTCCATAAACGGCAACGGGACTACAAGACAACATATAGGTAATGATATCTCTTCTTTTGCTGCATTATCTTGAACTGATGGGATATAGCATGGATTTGAACGTCAATCTTCAGGGCATAATTGATGAATTGAGTCGCCGACACAGTTTTGGTTGGTTATATGAGCAAATAGGAGATAAAGAGAATGGTTCCACCAGTCATGATGCAGTCTTGATTGTTTTTTTTCTTTACTTTCTAATGATCGATCTTTTTTTAATTTGTAAGAACCACGTTTGAGTATTTCTGTTGGTTTGTCTAATTTAGAGTCCAGATCTATATTAGTTTTTCTTGTTTCAGTTTGTGTTGACATAATAAACTCACAAGCCAATAAAGAAAACATGTTCCAGTGCTTTAGCATCAGCACTCACAAGCCAGACTAATATGATATAAGAGGCTAAAGAAAAACATAACAACATCCACATATGTATAGTCACATTGTTCAAAGATCAAGCATGTAATTCCTGTAAACGTTCAAGCATATTCATTTTCAAAAAAAAAGATTGACATATGAATGAAAATTTAAGAGGTCCATTTTGTAAGCATCACACATCTCACAAGCCATTACAGCTACCTCTCATAAATTGTTTTCTCTTCTCTAAGATACATACATTGTTGTATGGACAAGATTCCAGTTCATTCTCTCTTCACTTCCTCTGTAACTCAGGGAAAAAATCTCTCCATGTGGTGAGCATCACTCAGAATGCTCATTGTTTTGGATTGTGAGCTTCTGCCATAGCAAGGTGGATTTGATGAGGAAGTTTATCACGTCTAGTCGCATTCCTCTGCACTGATAAAACAAACACAGTAGGCAAAACCAGATGAAAATGCAGATTAACAGAATCTTTAGAGACATTTCATTTGCATCAACCAGATGAAATGTAAAAAGTATGTTTTCTACACAGAATAAAGCAAACACATACCGAGAAAACTTGAGAAGATGAGTCATCTTGATGTTGGCTTAGAGTTACCTCGGCTCTTCCGGTGTTTGAAAATGCATCAGAGCTGATGATATCCATGGATGATCTGCTACTTTGTCCATTCAAACTTGCTGCCTCTTCAAGTGAACCAGAGCTTATTTGTGGCAATACAAGCCGCTGAAACTCAGACAGGAGAACAGAGAGAGCTCTAACTTCATCCACTCTAGCTTCCCTATACATTGATCAGAAAAAAACGCCAGCAACAAATCATACACCATCCACAAACAAAGCAACAACAAAAAAAAGAAAAGTTTTCATTAACTGAAACCTTGTATGGATAAGGTTTCCTTTGCAAGTGAAGTGTATCTGACAAGTAGCAGGCGCTTGTTGGTTGACAAAGTTGGCTTTCTTGGACTTGAGATCCTCCATTTTCCTAGCAAAACAGTTTAACAAAACTTGCTGATGTAAGAAACAGCTGAGCGACGAACACACTAGAACTAATAAAGAAGAAGATGGCCATGTCTAATCTTGATACATGGAATAGTGTTTATCTGCAGCTGCTCCCATAACAAACTTCCTGATCCTATGTTGGTATATCGTTTCCACAATCCCTTTCCCAATTGAGTCCATCTCGATACACAGCTTCTCTGCCTGAACCTACAAACAAGAAAACACAATCAGTCTCCTCTTTAAAATGGAGAAAACCGAGTAACATTCATGTACCTACCCCTTTATACAGACAAATACTAAGGTACTTTTGTAGAATCTTATCTATTTTCGCCTTTTCTTTTTCTCTGTATGCTCTCAGTGATTCCTCATCTACAGTTGAAGCTTCAAATCTGGTACCCACTTGAATACAAAAGTGAACAAGTTTTTAAGAAGTCAATCAATACCTTTAAAGCCTGAGTGAACTTAAGAGATAACACTTACAGAGAGGAATCGTTGGAGATGGCTGGTGAATATGAAGGATGCAGATTTTGTTTCCTTGTGAGTTTTTTAGTGCCCACAAGAGGTTTGATATGTTCTTCCATACGTTTCTCCCAACTGCAACGTAGATTTTCTCATCAAGTATCTGATTACTGGCTGCTTCTTCCTCCATAGCCCCCCTGTGAGAACAATGTGGATCTTCTTGGCGAAAGAGAGGAGACAAAGTTTTAGCAGACGGAAAGTTTTCTCTGCACCACCACCATTTGCCCGTTTACTTGGACAAGAAGACATCCACTGGCCGCACATCTCACGACTCTTTTCCTTCGAATATTTTGACCATTCTATATATTATTTATATTAAAAAAGACTTGATCAATGGCCAGAGAAGAAAGTAGAAATATTATTTTCTTTTTTATTTCTGTGTAGCAAAGATAAATAATCACATGGTGGTATCAATGGCTGCACATCTCATGGTGGCATGGTATCATTTATTTCTTTACATTTGTTTGTTTCTGTTCTTCTCTCAGTCCAAAGAGCATATGAGGAAATAACAACCGGTGACAGTAATGGCTTCTCCACCTGGTAGACTTCTCCACGCTGGTGGGGAAGTTCCCATGAACATACACAATACACACATACAAATATCATCAGTCTCGTCTTTTCATATCTGATGAATATGGAAGATTTACACTAGGTTTGATAAGGTAGACAATATATGTTATCCATGGAGAGGTCATGTGTATGCGTATAAGGAAAAAAAAAACTAATCTAACTCACTCACTCACTCTCTGTTGCCTCCCACCGAAAAAGAGAACCTATTTTACATGAGAGATTACTTGTGGGAACAGGGGTTTAACAGTTTGAAGTATTTCATTTCAGCAATGATGCTGAAGCCACTCCTGAATTGCAGAACGAAGAGAATGGTTAGCGATAAGGCTGGTGTGGGAGAGCTTGTCATTGGTCATTGGTGAAGTATCATGTTCACTGTCCAGCCACGCTCTTATAGCCTCTGCTTCATATGTGAAACCATCTGCAGCTACGTGTGGATCCTGCATGACTTCCTAAAAAAACAGAGGAAGAATTGGCTTAGTCTCCACTAGACTATACAACATAATGGTTTTGGACCTCAAACAAGCCATTTTCAATGACTTGAAATACATATATTAGTTACCTGAAAAATGGGACAAATGAAATATGGAGGGGCTATGCGCTGCTCGTTACGGCCGAGATGAAACGATGAAGATCCTCCGCTAGAAGCTCTCATAGGTTCAAGTACCCTCCATACTTCAGTGGCAAGGTCAGGACGATTCTCACTGACAGTCTCACAGCACCTCAATGCCAAGCGAGCAAGCTGCTCAGCCTGAACAAAGGGCCAGTCACCTGCTAAAGGGTCCAAAAGGTTGATCAGTGTTCCAGAGTCGATTGCATGCTTCACTTCGTCCGCTATCCCTAAGGCAGGTCTCCCTGTCAACAAGCGTAATAATATAATCCCAAACGCGTAAACATCTGACATCGGAGTTAGCTCCCCATCATTACTAGAAGCTTCTGGATCCAAGTAAGCAGCTGTTGTGCCTGTGACATCATCAGTTGACGAACTTTTGCTTCCAAAGTCACTTAACTTGCTAACGAGATTAGCATCGAGAAGAATACTCGCTGGCTTCAAATCACCATGTACTACGGTATGAGCTCTATTGGAATGAAGAAAGATAAGTGCTGCGCATATCTCAGTGGCTATGCGTACACGATTTTGCCATGACAAAGGTGGAGAGTTGTCCTTGCAACTAAGCCTGTCTTCAAGGCTTCCATCGGGGAGATACTCGTAGACAAGACTCCATCCCTCTGGACAAGCTCCAATTAGCGTGATGATATTCGGATGCCTCATTTTGCTTAACACATCAACCTCTTGTTGATATTCTACAGGGCCTTGTGAACTGTTAGGATTCAGCATTTTAATAGCCACCTGAGTATGACGCAGTATACCAACGTAGATGCTTCCGTAACCTCCTCCGCCAATCTTCAGGGTGGAATCAAAGCGATTCGTTGCTTCCTCAATCTCTGAGAAAGAAAAATGCGTAAAGTACTGCTGAGGTGACTGTAGTAGGGTTGAGGAGGTCTCTGCGCGGCTCCTTAACTCGGTAGCTTCTCTAAGCGCTCTGTCACGTTCTGTCTGCAGCTCCTCTCGTTCATCCTTCAGCTTCTGTAACAACTTCACAGCTATGTCGAGCTTCTGGTTTAGCTTTTCCATTGTACCGTCAGATTCTGCTATCTGGTTCTCAAGCATCTCTTTCTGCGCCATTGCACTTTGAAGTTCTTTCATGACAACTTCCTGTTCTTTTTTTATTGTTACAAGTCTCTCTTTTATTTTGGCTACTGCTATCTCAGTATCTTTCCTTCGCTTCAACTCCTCGGAATAAGCAATTTCTGATTGTTTAGCCTATAAATCATTAGCATCCATCATGAGCCTATATCCCCAACTAGAACATCATTTACATTTGTAAGGAAACTCACCTTTTTTATTGCATCAAGTGCATTTTTTTCAGCTTTCTGACGCCTAACAGTCTCTGCAAAAGCCTCTCGTTTTGAACTTTGAGCATCTGAAGTAGCTTGCCTGATCTTATTGTTAAATGAATCATCCTGCAATGATGGACACAGTTTCTGGACAGCTTAGTATGCAAGGAATACAAAATCAAATTGCTTATACCATTAGGAACTACATACAGGAAATCTGGAGGGAGGTGAGTGGCCAGAACGCTGTTCAACTGTACTCATAACTGTAGCACTTCCCCTTACTCCACTGCCTTCAAGTTCCCCCTCCTCCTCCTCATCAGAACTTAATGAACCATTCGACACCCTCCTCTCACTGTGTTCAGCTGAACTTCCATTGCTTCCTAAGCGGTGAAGTGAATCAGTGCTCTGTACTCGAGATATATTATGCAGATGCTCAGACTCCGGTGTAGAGAAAGCTTCTTCAAGTAGATCGCTTCCAGTTATGGAAGGACGCGGAGATGCATATTCTGATTCACTGTCATCCGCAGCTTCCCTGAAATGGTATATTCAGTGTCTTAGGAGTAGAAAGTGACCTATTTACGTAATTAAGATCTAAAGGATTTGGTTATGAAGAGAAAGTAGCCGAACCTAGTATGTATTAAGTATCCTTTGCAAGTAAACCATATTTGACAAAGAGCAGGAGCTTCTCGGCATACGAAGATGGCTTTCCTGGACTTAAGCTCCGTCATTCTCCTGTAAGTAAGGGAAAGATATTAAGAGTGAGACGGCACACAGCTATACAAAGAGTTGATTCAATGTTATAATCAGCAAAGTGCCATTACTTTGAGTGGTGTTTATCTGCAGCTGCTCCCATGACAAGCTTCCTGATTCCCAGCTCCGAGATCAGTTCCACAATTCCATTCTCGATCGATTCCATTTCAATAAACATCTTTTCTGCCCTCACCTACAATCATAATTGACTTCATTAATCCTCTCTATCAAGACCTCGTACACTATCATATAAGACCCCTATACATACCCCTCTCTGGTGGCATATACGAAGGTACTCGTCTAGGATCATATGTACTTTCTCCCTTTCCTTTTCCCGGAAAACCCTGACTTCTTCCTCCTTCACAGAACTAACTGGAAACTTGGCGCCCACTAGGAAAAGATACAAAAAGAGGATGATCAATCACCACAAACCTAAAAAGGCTCTACCTTGTTGATTCCATAAACAACAAAAAACAAGGTTTTTTAGGAGGATATACTTACTAACTGGAATCATTTGAGAAGGCTGATGAACATGAACAAGACAAATCTTCTTCCCTCCAGTGTTCTGCAATGCCCAGATGAGTGTAGACTTGCTCTTGGCCACTTCTTTACCCACAGCGACGAAGATCTTCTCCTCGATCAGCCGCGAGACCGTCTCTTCCGTAGTAACCCCGCTCCTACTGCTTGACTTTGATCCCGGACTACCCGTCCCGTGGAATCTCATGGATCCAGCTCTTTCGCCCATTGCTGGAATTGGAGTTACCAAAGCCATCGCGAAAACCTCTCTCTCCAAAGCTCAAAAAGGTCTCGACTTTACGGGAATTAACCAATCCGGAAAACAAAGATCGTTTTTTTTTTTTGACTCGTGAATCCACACAACAACGAAAAAGAAGAAGATAAGAATTCACCAGATCAACGAGCATCGAACCAAAAAAAAGGCATTGACTTTATTGACTGCATAGCAAAACATAGTTAAAAGAGAGATTGAGGTTGTTCTGGTGTGTGCAAGCGCACGGTAGTATTTATATATTAGCCGTTCTCACATTAATGGATTGGCGACACGTGTACTTATTTATAGGATAAAGAATAGAAACACAGATGAGATTGGTACACCAACTTGTAGACTAATATTACACGCAGTCTCTTTACTCTCACCTTTTTATTCCCGCCTGTGAAAAAGAAAATATAGCTGATCCTGGTTCGGACCGGTTATGTTCCGGTCGGCAAAAAAATTGATTTTTAATTTTAGATAACAGAAAAAACTAGTTTCCTAATTATATAAAATTCTCTAAACATGAAAATGTATACTTTATATGTATGTGTTGAAAAATATATACTTTTATTACTAATTACGTTATTATTTCAAAATTATGTTATATTTTTCCTCGAAATATTAAAGTATTTGCTGTTTTGGAATATAGTCATATAGATGAGAAAAGTCTTCTAAAAACAATTTATATAGATTGAAACGTATTTTTGGATATTTTTCTGATAAAACTAAGAACTAGTTGAATTGTTAACATGCCGTGTGTGGGTTGTACCATGTTATATAATGTAAAAATACTAGGAATATACTTCATAATGCTTATCCCCTTGTCATTTTCATATGAATTATATATACTTTCCATGGCCGTAATAGAGTTTTTATTTCTTATTGAATATTACGTCAGTGTGTAATTGACAGATTATTAAAATAGATAAAATAAGTTGTCTAGTGATATCAAGACAGGTGAAGCACATTCCACAATCAACTGACCAAACTTTTTAAATTGAGGAGAAAACTGGTTATTAATCATCTTCAGTCGTGGAATATTTCAACTTAGCCTTTAGCAGGAGTCTAAAAATGACAAGTTATATTAAATGGGCCAGGCCATACATAACGTATGGGTCTTAATATATCCATTTAAGCCCGTTTCGAATTCTACGTCTGAATCCATATTGTTCCCCATCCAACCACTACACAAGCATACACATATTACATGCATCATCTGATATCATACGTACTACAAATCATGCATGCATCACCTGATATCATAGCTAGCTACTTGGCATGAAATTTTTAAGGGAACATATGAAAATCTAGCTATATCATCTTTGACACATCCTTTTCAAGATGTTTAAGTTTCAAGGAAGTCATGCATATCATTCTTTTACGCTATCATCGTCGAGTGTTCATGATGATTATAAGTTATGTCACCAAACACCCTCATAACTAAAAAGTAGTGTGATGACTAGATAGAGTTGCAACATGGCAACCAACCGCTCCATGCTTATTTCTTAAGACTAATCTATCATTTTTCCTGTTAGGTAGAACATTAATTATGACAAATTTCTATTTAATTAGTATTAAGCATTTTATTAATATTACACATGACGCAACCAAGCTATAGCTTTAGAATTTGCAATTACTATTTTAAATTCCTTCTTTAGGTAGATTAACAGTCTTAATTAGGCGGATATGGTGCCTAAGAACGAACTAAGAAACAACGAAACATTGCTTGGCTATGCATGAAAGCGATGCACAAGAAAGCCCATCAAATCTTCACATGCGGTTTTAATTAGGACAAGAGAGACAAAAAGAGCTGTGACCGTGAGAGAAGAATCCTAAGAAGATATATACATACATACTTTGTTAATTCTCCACACTGTTCGTCGTTTCGTCTCTTGTCATGGGTAAAAGTGGAGTATACAAGAAGAAACTTTGTCCTCTTCTTAATTTTGTTTTATGATCTTTATTGCTCGCATATTTGTTAGTGTCTTTTGTCTTTTATCTTGGTACTACTAGCTGACTTTTAACTAGGGTTTTCATTCACTGCATGCTACTTCAAGATTTGTAATCTCTTTTAACCGAATGCTTTGTAAGTTAATCAGGATTATATATACATTCATACATCCACGAGTACTTAGGAATCAAATTTGTAATGATAGATTAATCATGATACGAGGCTGCATTTTTTTTTCTTTTCATTTTATTGGATTAGATAAAATCATAAAAGGACATCACAACTACTAAAAATTGGTGCATATGCGTAGCGACGAGAACAATATAAAACCACATATAATGGATCCGCACACACACGTATCGTAATTCGCAAAGGGAATACAGTTGGTGTGGTCCAAACAAGGATCAACATCGTTGTTGTAGATATCATAATGACAATAATATACACATGTCCAAATATTCATAAATGGAATTTGTCAAATGTGAGAGTCCGTCTGCCACTATTCCTTTTTATTATTATTTTAACATTTAATTTTATCAAAATCTTCTATCAACCTTTTAATAAATCCTATATATGTTTACACACCCATCATAAACAAAATGGTAATCCGGCAAAAACAACTAATGAAAACCATTGAATTGCGTAATCTATCATTCTCTTGGAACCATGTCGCTTTTGGTATATAGTTCATACTTCATAAAATGATCAAACATGTTGTGATTTCCACATTTTTAATCAATCACAAGATTTTCCATTATAACGATTAGTAACTCTCTTTTTTTTAAACCTTTTTAGTTAAAAGATATTAACCCCTTTTATAATAAAAATCCACCATTCTCCTACACACATTATATAATTCAAATTGGGTTTCTGTAAAACAACTTCACCAGTTACTCTTTTTTCAAAAACAAAAACGTCACCAGTTACTCAGTTAGTTCTGCCATTTCATTTTATTTTATTTTTTTCGACCATCGTGCTCACAACATTTATTAGGGTTATAATTAAAAAAAAAACATTTACTATGATTTTGAAGATTTTACTAAAATAAATATTTTCACTGGGACTTAACACTGGCTACTTCATAAATAACGGTGAGTCAGACCAAAAAAAAAAAAAAAATCGACGAGATTGCTCTTCACGACACACGTGTCGGCGAAGGTACTCACTCGGACAACTTGGCTCTACGGAGGACCATCACCTACCGACACCGACACAATTTCCGCATATCATCAACCAATTCATTATTGCATTGTACCCTGTCTCTGTCTCTCTAACATTATGCACATAGTCACATACTATATATAGTTACAATCACATACATTTACGTGTATAAATGGTACTACGATGGTTTCTATCCACAATAATACCGTTAATGATGGAACTTTTATCAGTTTTCTCTGTTTTAAGTAAGCTGAGTTTTTGTCGTTTATAATATAAACTCTTTGTTAATATTGATGCCAATTGTTAATATCTTAATCAAAGAATCTGTATTTTTCAATTGAATATTTGTTTTCTGGTGGGAAGTGGGTCTTACTACTAAATGACACATTTTTTTTAACCATCTACTCTCGTGCTTCGAGCTTCTGTCTCGTGAATTTTTATTATAATATTTTTTTCTGAATAGTGTAAGCTGAACTCAGAGTAAGGTAAAGTATTATCACTACTAGTTTCTCTTCACATCTGCACTATCTCTTCTCCTCTTCTTGCAAGCATTGGATCAGTTTCGAAAAGGTAAGAGTGTTTATGCTTTTTCTTTTTTTTTTCTGATCAACACTGCATGAATGGAATGAATCATATAAAGATCAGTTTTGAATCTTTTGATTCATACAGTACGTTCTTTGACTGTAGTCACAGTTTTGGTATCCCCTTTTTTCTTCTGTAGAAGAGGAAAAAAACAAAAAGAAGAAGAAGAAGAAAGAGCATTGTGGGATTTTTTTAATGGAGAAAGAGATTTGTACAAGACATCTTTCAAGAGAAGGGACAGGATGTGTTTGGTTGTTTATGAACATGTTTGATCTCAGGCATGGTGGATCTAACCATAAGCTTTTGATGGATAAGAAACGTGGAAGCAAACGAATCATAAGTTTGTGTTTTTTTTTTTTGGAATTTGTCTGAAACAAAAATAGATTCTCATTTCGTTGGTTGATGTTACAATGCAGGTACTGAGACTAAGGTGGAGAAGCAGCTTACCTGTGACTGTGAGGTCTTAGTTTAAGTTCTTGTTGGATTTGAGAATCAAACTTGTTTTTATTGTGAGGAATATAATAATTGATGTAGATTGTTGTTGTCTCAGAAGAGTGTCAAGAAACTCATTGAAGAGGAGATTGATGAGAAGACTCAACAAAAGTGTGATACTAGTGAATGCAGAGGAAAGACAAAGGCGAGAAACGGGAAGAGGAGAAGTAGAACCTGCAGTAAAACCAGTGAGGACATCAATGATTTGATCGCTGGTGATGATGATCATGCAGAGAAGAAACCTGATGATGATCAGTGTCCAAGAACTTCTCAGAGTGATGCTGATTCAATACATGATGATGATTCCGAAGAGAAGTTCAGTGAGTTGATAAAGCGTTTGATAGCTCAGAAGGAAAGCGAGGTAGAGAGCTGCAAGAACCTGGTGGATGATGATTCTAGAGAAGAATCATCATTCCTAAACGTTGGTACTTCACCAGTTTCTGGAGATTCTCAGAGAATCAAAGAGACGAGCTCTCCAAACGAAAGCAGAACACACACAATTCTAGTTTTGAAACCTGAACCAAACTGCTTTGATCTTGTTGGTTCATCACCTGGAAGACATGATACAGGAAACAAGGCCAAAAATGAGAGATTAAGTTCTCGCTTCATTCTCAGTAGAATCAGAAGAAGACTAACATCTGCAAAGAATCCATGCAATGCTCAATATGACTCTGATCCAGATCCAGATGCATTGTCATCTAACATGAGTGAGGAGTCTTGTTTGGAAGCTACTAGTTCCGGGAGACATGTTTCAGGTGTTGAAGCTACCAAAGAAGAGACTACTATCCATGGCAGTGAAGTTTCAAAGAAGAGTATGTGTGGTATATACATTGAAGCCAAGAAACACCTGTCTGAGATGCTTGCAGAAGGAGACATGAATGTTGTTGATTCACCGGATAAGGAAGTACCAAGAATCCTAGGGAAGATTCTTTCTCTCCCTCAATTCTCCACACCAGAAAACAGTCCAAGAATGACACTGGCACAAGACTTTGTTGGTCACCACCAGATAACTGAGAAACCAAATATTCTACAATGCAGTTCTGAAGATTACTCTGAGACACTTGGATTGGATTCAAACAAACATGAAGAAACAGCTTCTACAGGTGATTCTTTTCTTTTGATCTGATTCTTTCTCAGAAGTGGAACTAACTGCTTTTGAATGAATTATCAGCAGGTGTCTTGGATCCAGTGTCTGCAGAAATTAGCTTTTCCGTTGTCCACCAAGATGTATATGTTGATGAAGACAAGTTTGAAACACATAAGCACACACAATCCCTGGAAAAGGTTTGAAGCCTTTGTGTACACATGATAAGTTTTTTCAGTTGATTTCTTGAAGGAGTAAGCTCATGTTCTGCTTTATAATACTCAGGAAACATATGACGAGAAACATTCACCGTGTTCACCACCAAGTTCTCCAGTTAAAATGTCCGAGTGCCAAGACAATGCTACTGATGTGCCAGGAAAGTCAAGTCCTGTGTCTGTTCTTGAGCCTTTCTTTACAGATGATGACATAAGTCCAGATAGCTCCAGACTCTCTTCAGGTAAGTAGTTTCATCAAAATATTGGTTCAGAGCTCAGTTTCTAACATTTTTATAATTGATTCAATTAGTCGAAATGCGATTGAAACCTCTGTGCATAAGATTCGAAGAACCTGATTCTCCAAGACCAGAGAAAGACAACAAGGAACTGGCACTTGCATACATTCAAGACGTGGTGACATCCTCAGAGTTGAACTGGGAAGAGCTTTTAGCCAGATCCTTTTACTCAGATCAGGTTCTTGAGCAGGCTCTAATGGATGACATAGACTTCTGTTCCACAACCTTCTGCGACGATAAGAAACTCCTCTTTGACTGTATCAATGAAGTTCTTATGGAGTTTTGTAGGCATGATGGTCCTTGGATCTCATTAGCCAAACCTGCACTTCGGTTTTGTCCAGACATGGAGAATAATGCTGCTGAAGTGGTACAAGAAGAGGTTTACTGGCATCTCTTACCTTTGCCTTCTCCTCACACGTTAGACCAGATAGTGCGCAAAGACCTGGCTAGGACTGGATGCTGGATGGACCTCAGATTCGATATCGGCTGCATCGGTTCTGAAACTGGTGAAATAATCCTTGAAGAACTATTAGATGAGATTATCAGCACCTGCATAGACTTGTTCCAGTAAACAAAACATCAATACACATGATCATCAAGAGGCTCCTTTGTTTACTATGTACAGTATCACTTCCACTTCCATGTACAAGCTTTCTTTTCACTTATTGTGCAGATACATACAGTCACAGCTTTTAATACCCCAAAGACTGTAAGAAAATAGCCATTTGGCTTCTCTAGAGTTTTGAGTTCTGTTGTGAATGATAAGCTGTATGTTGTTATATGAGGATTAATAAGATGAGGCTTGAACTTAAATAAGTCTTGTTAAGATTCATATAACACAATCATAACCAAAAAAAAAAAGGCGTTTTGTTCTGTATACTCATTACATTCAGAAAATGAAAAAACATATTGTGTTGCCGGTGCTCAGAAGAAGAAAAACTTAGTATTGAAAACCTTAATCATCTCTGTTCCTCACTGTTCTGTCCACGTAAAGAACATCGTCAATCCACGACACAACATTATAAGCCAAACCTTCTAAAACCCTCGAATAGCTCTCCAGTACAGCCTTGCCCACATCCTATCCAAACCAAATAAACACACACAAAATTGGAACCAGAATTTTATCGGATATTATTAGTCGGTTTCTAATATTGTCACCCGAACCGAACTGAAAACCGAAATAACCAAAATTCATAAATAACCGAATGATTTATATATCTCTAGAATGAAAACCAAACGCTCAATGTCTAAGTAGAATATTTGATAATCAAAGAAGGTTCTATGGGGATAACTCACTCGGTTATACTGAATCTTGCAGATGTCAAGTGAGGTCTGAGAGAGTTCAGGGTATCTCTGTTTCAGACAAAAGAGTAAGCTCCTAGCTCGAGCTGCGAGAATGTGGTTCTTGTCATTCCCAGCGTCGCCACTCATATCTTTCATCATGTCCCATGAGGACTTAGAGTGAGTCAACCCTCCAGTCTTACGCCTCCATGTAACCAGCGAAGCCTCAACTTTGTCGGCTAGCTCAAGCGCCTCGTGCTCGGATGAAATCTTCAAGATATCAAGAAGCTGGTCTGGATAAAACTTCTCAGCCGTGCATAGTTGCTTGTATATCACGTCTCCTACACTTGCTTTCCCACTCTGTTCAAAAAAGAACAAAAACACCTTATTGATTACAACATTATCATATAGGGATACTCAATAACAATGTTCCAGAAATGTTAGTCGCGTTTTGTATAGAAAAAAATATGTGTTTAATCAAAAAATTATTTTGATGAAATATAAAAAAATTAGATATATTAAAAAAAAAACAAATAAACTTGTAAACTTATACTAAAAAAACAAAATTGGAGACAAAGATTATCATCTTTTGTTATACACAGATTAATGGTGAAGACAATACAACTAAATTAGTCATAATCTATTATGTTACTTCGTTTAACCGGTTTAGATCAATTTGAATCAATTTAAACTGTTTTGAACTGATTTATAATGATTTAAACTAAATTATATTGCATCAATCCCATTTTAAGAATTTTTTTAACAGTGTCTGTCTATACCGAATTTTAATATACCTTTGGGAGAGTGGTTAGGTAAGAGTCAGGAATATCCATATCATTAAGAGTGGAGTCGTTAATGGCCAATGCAGCCTTATGTATCTGATTAGCACAGTCACGTTTGTGACGCAAATGCTTTCGTTCATCTTCTGATAAACCTTCAGCAGGAACACATGGCACAGGAAGCCACCATTTCTCATCTTTCCGTTGAACCACCACTTTCCGAAACGATCCTGAGTCTCTACCACCATTGTTCGAGTTCATCGATGAGCTTCCTCTCTCAACGTACCAGAACTCATTCTCCGTAAAACCATCCAATATATCCTACAAAAACTCAAAAACCCAAAAACCAATGATGGTTTTGAAAAACTCGTGAAATCTTGATTACCAATTCGAGTACTGGACTTACCATTAGCATGTTGTCGAGTTTTCTCAAAGCAGGGAGGTTCATGAGAATATCTGATCTTAGTTTTGTTTCTGTTATCTGAAAATTTTGAACAATAAAAAAGATCAAACTCTAAAGGGTTTAGGTTACGTGAGCTAGAAGTAAGGTAGTTGTTTTGTATACCTCAACGTTGTTACCAAGAGATCTTGGAATAACTTCGACAATGTAATCACATATAGACATAAAACAATTCATCTCTCGTTTCCATAGATCTTTCTTCTCTGTACTCAGTGGTTGTAATCTCAAACTCTGTCCAAACACAGTCGCTGCAACAATACCCTCATTATCATCAATACTCTGTTTTCGAAAACAGAGCAAAGGAGGGAAAAGAACAATGTAAGAAGATTGAACCATAGAGATTAGTTATGGAGTTAGAGACAGTAACAGCTGTACAAACTCCTTTCCCGCTTCCCGACATGTCTTCACCAAGCAATAGCTTCGCGAACCTTTCCCTCATCATCTCTAGCTCTGCACTAAAACATCTGATTCAGTTGAAATGAAACAGAAGATAAATGTTTACAATCTTTTTTTCTAAGAGGTTACCTGCGTCTTCTGCAGAGTCAATGTCACTGTCTCCGTCACCGTCAACGTTATCTTTTGGTTCCACGGCGTCTTCGGAGAGATCTTCTTCATGGCCACTCAAGACAACGGCGCTTGTGTCTGACGGCCGGTTATAGAAGCTCTCAACATCGAACCGGTGAGATAAACCGGAGATATCAGAATGTGTTCTCCGGTACGGTGAAGAAACTGAGCTTGTCGGAGTTCCAGAGAGAGATACCTCGTTTTGGTCGGAACTTGGTGAACTCTCCATCAAGACTCTGTGTTTATGATCGGTTGCTCTGGCAAGTTTCAACTTTCAAACTCTTCTTCTCTTTGGGGGTTGGCTGGCTTCTAATGAACGTGACGAATGTTAAGACATGGAGGCTCCCCCCCACACCTTGAGATTATTTAAAAATATATAAAACAGATAGATAAATGATTATCTCACGGTGAATCACAGCCGTTTGATTTGATTGTGGGGAGAGACGTGCCTTCCACATTAGGCTAATCAAATCTCATCATAATGAAGGTTTGCTATATATGCCTTAGGTGTATCATTCAAAGTTATTACATCATGTCTAACTAACTACATACTCCATCCGTTTCGCAGAGAGTGTCGTTTTGAAGTTTTATTTTTGTTTCATAAAAAATATCGTTTTCTATTTTCAATGCAAAATTTATGAATTTTATTTTTCAATTTAATTTTATATTGGTTGAAATAGTGTTAGGTGTATGGGAAATGATGTTTTTATATAGAAAATATGCAAAATTAAATGTTTTCTTAATCCGTGTGCAAAAACTTAAAATGACACTTATTATGAAACAAAGGGAATATGCTTTTAAACTGACATTTATATCATAATGTATTCACATTTGATTATTAAAATTTGTCAATGCAAAATTCATATCATTATTAATGTAAACTTGTTACACATTTATTGCATTTTTTCTAATTTTACTTTAACTTACCAGAATTATATTTCGATTTGCAACATTTTTTAATGACACTTGTAAAAATGTAATGCAAGTTTTCTGGTCAAAGTGTTGTTCAACGTAAAACCCTCGAGACAAGAGAGAGGTTTTCAATCCATGGTATGTCAAAAACGTTTTCCTTCGATTTTTAAAACCGGGATGCAGTCCAAGTCGAACAGAGTAAAACACCACGTAGTTTATCAATACTGTGTGAAAACTACAATACTATAGACATCACATCATGAGAACTGTGACCTCCGGTCAGGCAAGTCACGTGACTAGCCTTCTGTGCGGCAGAAGAGCATCGAAATCTCGTGACGGTGGTGTCGGCACGTGCCTCCTCCCTTACACACGATTAATGAGGCCTCGTCTCCTTCTCTTCTTCACACACACATACACACACACACACGCCTAGTTCGTGTCAAGCCTTAGCTTCACACACACACACACACACCTCCTTTCTCCCAGACACGCTCGAGTCGCTACACACGCGTGAACCTCGTCTTTCCAATTCACGCTCCTCCACGCGCCTTCCCGGATCCGCCCTTTTCACCCGCCGGAGAGATCCACCGTATTCTCATCCTCTCCCCCACGGCAACAGGTCCGTAAATTGTCGATCGGCTTCTAAAGTTAGAGTCTTTTTCGGTATTGGTCGATGTTTTTCCCAGAAAGACCGAGACTTTCCTCGCATTCGGACCATTTTTGAGAGAATTGGGCTAGAAAGTTAGTCTCTTTAGGACAGATGTTATGATTATTATGTCTGAAACTCCCGCAAGAACACTAACTCTGTTTTGTTTTTTCCACAAAGTTTTCGACTTTCTCTTCTGGAGATGAAAAATGCTGATTTTATATTTTTGTCTTTGTAATACTTTGCTGGATCGTCCAGTAGGCGTACGTACACGTGGAGTATTCAAACCACAGAAGCAAAAAAATCGAAACTTTATTCTTGAGCAGCAAGGTTTACTTATGGTAACAGAGATGCAGAAGCTGCTTGGGACTAGTGAAGAGGATGATGAAGAAGAGATGGATGCGGATGTAAAGGAAGAAGATGATGGAGAGCGACGGAACAGAGGAGCTTCAGGGAGTAGTAATGACGAGTTTATGTTTCAGCAGTCAATGCAAGATCAAGTTGACACTCCTGGGGGTAGTCGGAGAAGTAGACCGGTTGAAGAGAAGGAAAGGACTAAGCTGAGGGAGAGGCATCGGAGAGCTATAACTGCGAGGATACTAGGCGGGTTGAGAAGGCATGGGAATTATAATCTGAGGGTGAGAGCTGATATCAACGACGTTATTGCCGCTTTGGCCAGGGAAGCTGGGTGGGTCGTTCTCCCTGATGGAACTACTTTCCCATCCAAATCTCAGGTCAACAATGTAGTTTTTCTTTGCCTGACGTATCCATTTGCTGAATCGTTGTTTTCTTGAATGGTTTCATTGGCTTTAACAATATAGGGGACAAAGCCGCCTCCTCCTGGTGGTTCTTCTGCGGTTGTTGCAGGTTCCCACATGGCATCACATCAATCTTCACCTCCTCCTGCTCTTAGAGGAGTATCATTATCTGGGCATAGAAGTCCAACGGAGCTCAGCTCTTGCCGTATGAAAGGTGTTTTCGCACCTGCTCCATCGCCATATGATGTACCCACGACTCAATCTTCAGAACTGGTTGGCAGTCTAAACAAGGCTGATGGGCTTATTGGTTGTTCGGTCGATGTTATCAACTCTAAACAGGTAAAACACTGCGCTATTACATAGAAAATAGAAACTTGTAGCAGTTCAGTCCTTTGCATTTACATTGCTTATTTGATGTTGATGAAGTTCACTGCATGCTTGATATGTTGATGTGCATATCTGATGAATCTCACTCACTCTTTTTTTTGGTATTTGGTAGATTCACGAGATTCCTTCAAATCTGACAGAGCAAGATTTCTCTGGTACTCCTTATGTGCCGGTTTATGTGATGTTACCAGTAAGCAACTTTAACTCTTATCCTTTACACATGGTTATCCTGAACTATGGTTATCCTGAACTTCTTGCATACTGATTAAATCTTAATCCCCTTATCCACTTCAACAGCTAGGTGTTATCAATATGAAGTGTGAATTGGCTGATCGAGACGGACTGCTAAAGCACTTGAGGATATTGAAGTCAATCCAGGTAGATGGGGTTAAAGTGGATTGCTGGTGGGGAATAGCTGAGTGCCATTCACCCCAGGAGTATAACTGGAATGGTTACAGACAGCTTTTTCAGATAGTCCGTGATCTTAATCTTAAGATACAGGTCTCTGTCTTATGTCTGGTTTGCTGGTTGATGTGTTATTGTTTGTTCCCAAGCTTTCAAATAAGCAATCTCACTTTCTTTTCTTTTTGTTTAGGTTCTGATGTCCTTTCATGAATGTGGAGGCAATGTTGGTGATGATGTCTGCATTCCACTTCCTCATTGGGTGGCAGAGATCGGGAGAACCAATCCTGACATATATTTCACTGATAGAGAGGGAAGACGAAACCCAGAGTGCCTTTCTTGGGGTATAGACAAGGAACGTGTTCTAAGAGGCAGAACTGCACTTGAAGTATACACCCATTACCACAAACAATAGTCTATATACATATTTCTGTCTCTATCTAATGACTTTCTGCAACGCTTTTTTAGGTGTACTTTGACTACATGAGAAGTTTCCGGATAGAACTTGCCGAGTTTGTAGAGGATGGTGTAATATCTATGGTTGAAATTGGACTAGGCCCTTGTGGAGAGCTGCGGTATCCTTCTTGTCCCATTAAGCATGGGTGGCGATATCCAGGTGTTGGAGAGTTTCAGGTATCTTTTTCTTTCAACAGTTTCAAATATTCTTGAGAGAGCCAAGCCTCACCGTTGTGTTGCATTGGTACAGTGTTATGACAAGTATCTCCTGAAGAGCCTGAGGAAGGCAGCAGAATCAAGAGGGCATCCGTTTTGGGCTCGAGGACCAGAGAACGCTGGCTCATACAATTCCCAACCGCAGGGAACCGGTTTCTTCTGTGATGGAGGTGACTATGATGGTCTCTACGGGAGATTCTTTCTCAAATGGTATTCACAGGTTTTGATAGATCACGCTGACAAAGTCCTCTCTCTCGCTAAACTAGTCTTTGACAGTAGCTGCATCGCCGCCAAGGTGATTGATTAATACTTGTCTAAAGCCATTTGTGTCATAGTAATTAACTTGTAAAAAACAGATCCCAGACGTCCACTGGTGGTACAGAACAGCAAGCCATGCAGCTGAGCTAACCGCTGGGTTCTACAACCCGAGCAACCGAGATGGTTATGCTGAAATTGCATCAACAGTAAAGAAGCATGGTGCCACTTTGAGTTTTGTATCAGGAGAAGTACAAGTTCTAAACCGTCCAGATGATTTCTCAGGAGCATTAGGAGAACCTGAGGCAGTAGCTTGGCAGGTTTTAAAAAAAAACTTGGAATGTTCCATTTCTCCAAAACCACTATTATATAAACTTGATTATTGTGTGTTCTTCTTTTTACAGGTGTTAAACGCTGCGTGGGACACAGATACACCGATAGCTAGAGAGAACTCGCTTCCTAGCCATGATAGAGTTGGGTATAACAAAATGTTAGAGAGTGTCAAGTTTCCAAACGATCCAGATACAAGGCAGCATTTGTCATCATTTGCCTACAGTAGGCTCGTTCCAGCTCTTATGGAAGGACATAACCTTGTCGAGTTCGATCGGTTTGTCAAAAAACTGCATGGTAAGTATGATAAATAATCCCCCTAACCCATCATCCATTATTACTTGAGGGATTTCTCGTGTTTCAAAAAAGATAATCTTCTTCTTTTGTCTCTCTTTGCTGCAGGGGAAGCTGTAATGGATCATCATCATCATCAACAGGTCTAGAGTTTAGTTTGTCCCATTTTTTAAATAAAAAAAATGAGCTAAGATTATTCACCGTCAATGTTGTTAATTCTAGTAGTTTTAGCATCCTTTCTGTAAATTTTATCATTAGACATTTAAGAGGGAAAGACATCATCACTAAAAGCCTCTCATGTGGCTTTGGCTAAACCATATTTGATAAGTTGTTAGCCATAGTACTTAATACTTATTAATCCATAAGGTTTATTACTTGCACATTTGAGAGTATCATTATTCGTGATGGCATTAAGCAGAAACTGCATATAATATAACACAACACAGAAACACAAAGAAGATATATAGAAGTTCAAAAAACAAAAGGTAAAGTTCCTCAGCTTTTGTTGAAGCTTCTGTGCTTTTGTTTTAGCTTTAGTCAGCTCATCTTCTCTGTCTTATGTGTTTATTTAGATTAGTGGGCTTATGTTGTAGCTTTTGTGATTTGTTATATATTATTGGGCCTCTTATTGTTGTAACTTCTGTGGTTTCTTTTTATCCAAGCCCATACAAGTACTCTCTACCCTACCGACAAACGTCGTCGTTTATAGAGCTTCTTGCTTAGGGTTTATATACATCTGGTTAGAAGAAACAGAGAGTTGCATTGGAAGTGTGGAGAAATAATATGTCGAAGAAGAACAATTTAACCAAGAGAAAGAAGCAACACGAGTACAATCTCCAAAGTGCGTTTTCCTTTTAATCAATCTCTTATGTACAAATACGCATGTGTAATAATAATACATACGTTCTCAACGAGAATACTATTTTTTTTTTTTTTTTTTTTTTTTTGTTTTTNATGTACAAATACGCATGTGTAATAATAATACATACGTTCTCAACGAGAATACTATTTTTTTTTTTTTTTTTTTTTTTGCGATTTGCAGAAGAGAAAGAAATACAGGACAAGAAAATCAAGAAGCTTCAGGCGAACAAGAACAAGATGAAAGTAAGCACCTTTTTGCCCTCTCTCTTATCTTTTATCTTTAGCTCGGTTATGTTGGCAATAAATGATATCTGTCTGAATCATGTTTGAAGTTTTAGTATTAGCTTATGTGGTTGGTTGGTTTTGGTGGTAAAAAAGGTTGATGGTAGTGGTAAGAAGAAGAAAGGTGGATTCTCAGTTGGGAAGAAGAAGTTGAAGACTAAGTTGACTCCAGCTGCTAAAGCTAAAGCTGCTCAAGCAATGGACCTAGACAATTGAGAAAGATCATTGTCTTTTTTCTTTTCTTGTGTGTAAACTGTTCCTCATTTTGGATCTTTTGTCATTTACTCTGAATGTTATCAAGCACCTTCAATGATTCTTCTTGTAGATTAGAACGTTTATGTATCAGTATCTCTCTTTCTTTTGTAGCTCAAGATTTAGCTTCCAATACTTACCGGATGGTCTGTTTAATTGTTTCCATTGTTCACATTCACCATTGCAATAGATTTTTCAGAAGAAAATATTGATTTTTTTGGTGGACACACCACAAGTTTGTATATAAGACTTTCACAAGTATTGTATATACTGTCACACATGTTACATTAAAGTTGGATTCCTAACAGGTAAAAAAAATCTCAAAGGCTTTGAGAGGTTACATTTTATCCCATCAGTGGGGTCATTATTGTAATGTTTTGACGATTAACTTGTTACTTTTTTGTATATATACGAAACTCAGTGTTGAAGAGACTTCTTTTGTTCCTCCCAGTACTCATTAGTCCACTTCTCCACTTCTTTCTCAACACTTTTTTTCTTTTCTAAAAACTTCTTGAGTTCATCTTCTTCAAAAGGTGGAGGCATCTCACAAGAGCCCTTGTTGCTCGGAGACAGAATCAATGAGTCGTCCATATATTGTCTCATACGACCTCCCTTAACCGGACACGCCATTGTCTCTGGACACACTTCCTTAGCTCCTTCAGGCACTTCTACATTCATCTTCATCAACTTCCCATAGCTTTGCAATATATGAAACATATAATCATACACATGTTTCATTTGTAGATTCTTAAGTACATATCCACTTCCATTTCTTCCTATAGTTTTTGCCTGTAAAATAAGTGAAGATCAAATAACATTACCATAAATTTCTAGGAAAGAAATGACTGGACTGGTTATGTTATCTTGTTACCTTTTTGGTATTGTTGTTTCCCCATTGGACAGCAAAGATGATATCTTCACATTTTTGATGAAGTCTAATAGGCCAATAATGTTCCAGTGGAACTAAACTTCTAGTGATGAAGTCAAAGTAAAAAGGTTTTATGAGAAGTGACATACTATCACAAGCTAATATATACTTCTCGCTCACTGACCAAGCCCTTCCTTCTATATAAATCTTGTACCTTATATTAACCAAAGAAAAAAATAAGAAATTTCCCATTTCAGTATCTATATTAAAATGTGATTAATCAATTAACTCAAGAAGAACTACTAATTAAAAAGATTGATCAAAACCTGTGGGTGCATTGATTTGCTAGATTTGAAGTCCTAAACCCAATCCTGCCCTCTCTCTTCCAATTCTGCAAAACAAGTTCATTCCATTCATCATCATAGAACAAATGCTAATCAACTAAAGATATATATATACACCTGATGAATGAGATGAATCATGGGATCATGACATCTCATGAGGTCTCTTCTAATCCTAGCAACTCCAGGATTCCCTTTCCAATATGCATAAGGTTTTCTCTCTTCCCATTTCACCTTCTTTATTCCTTCACTTATCGCCTTAGAAAGTTTGTTCCACTCCTTTATGTTAATCTCCGGCCTAACCATAATTAGTGGCGTGATAAATCCAACCAAACAAAAAGGTTTAATCATATTGTAATCAATGGCTATGTATGTGAGTTGTATACCACCCCCAGAAGCTCCAATCGGGGAAGACGATGTCTAAAGCACCGTCATGGCCACAGTAATGGAAGAGTGGAGGAGGTGGCCACGTTACATTGACTCCTCGTCTTGGCCTATAGTCTCTTCTCCATATTTGAGGAAGGTCATGGCACTGGAAGAGAAGCTCAAGATCAGGGACTTGACCAGGATACATCCTTAGAAGCTGCAAGATTCCCCATATTGTGAAAACATCTCTTGTCTGAAATGATCTCATGTATCGATGCACATACACTCTTCCTCCTTTTATGATTAGCCTGAAGTGAGCTTTATCACTCCCTCTCTCTAGCGTCTCTCGAGTGATTCCTGTCTCACGCCATGGTTCAAGATCTTTGTGGATCCACCTGAAGTAATCTGGACAAGTCTCTGGATCGTCTTTAGGGTTCCACTTCTCCGGGTAGCTTGCAGGACACGTCTGTGTTGTTATGTTCTTGTCTAGAGAGCATTGCAGTGTGAAGTTGAGTGGTGTAGTAAGTGTGTTCTTGGGAATGGTGAGGAAAGTATTTCTTGTGAATATTGGTGTCAGTTTGATTCTACCTCCAGCCAATAAAAACTATAAAAGAAAATATTATTTTTTTAGAAAGAGCCATTTGATATAATATTCAATATATAAATAAGACTACATAATGTTTAGGTTGCATAATTAAGTATATAAGTACCAAATCCATCCAGCCTATAGACGCACCAAGAAGGAGGATGAAGAAGACGAAGCTGAATACAGTTGTGGTGATCCATGACTTGTTTAGTTTAGAACTTAAACTCGATATTGAGTTTTTATGTTTTGTTAGATGATCAATGTGAGGACTCATAGATGTTATATGTTTAATTCATCCAAGATAAGAAAGCAAAACCTAAAAAGAGCAAGGGATATATATATAGAAATTAAGACCTCACTTGTTGCTATGAGAAGAAGTGCGAACAATGATCTCTCATTTAGTTATTGATATTATAAGGAAAAGAGGATTACTAATACGATTAATCTGTATCTAAGAATTTCATGTTGGATGATTGACCCCTGTTTATGGGAAGTTATAATATATGATGATATTAACTAATAAGGGTTTATTGAGGATCCAAGCAACCTCTTATCAGTGAGTTAAACTCTCAATGATCCATGAAATTAATTTTGTATTATGAAGGGGGGGATAGCTAAGTGATAATTTGACGCTATGGCACAAGTTTTTTCTTACAAGTAATTGATTTTACCGTAAAGCAACGATTGTGCGTCTACTTGGATGGATTTTAAGCTGCAAATTCGGAAATTACTTGTCGTCATTACTCATTAGTTGTTAATTTGCATGCAAGTTATCACTACAGAAAGGTCGCAGACAGGGCAACAATAATTACTAGTAGCTTGTCTTTACCAAATCACTTGAAGTTTAATAACAAAAATAGCCATTGATCACCAACTCCAATGAGTTAAATTTCTCATCCATAAATTACTCTTTCGATTTAAATTACTTACTAAACATATCAATAACTTGGGGGCGTTTATCACTTCATGTTTATACAAT